>JAAGKR010001296.1:89320-126111 GCA_011419295.1 Clarias macrocephalus
ATATATATATATATACATCCAGTGTACATCCCATGATGATAAAGCAGGAATGTCAGTTGAAGACAGAGTATTCCTTGACATCATAGATAGAGAAGTCTAATTAGACTAATAGATAGAGATGACTCTAATTCATGGGTAGCACCATTGCCCTTCAAACCAAATAGGCCTTGCTTACCTAATAACAAGTGTCAGGCTGAAAAACGCCTTGAATCTCTTCGCACACTCTGAAAAGAAAACCAGATATGAGTGAACACTTTTATAAGTTCATGCAGAATGTTTGATTCTGATCATGCTGAACTTGCTCCTCCAATAAAACCCCAGCAGGATTGTTGGTATTTGCCCATATTTGGTGTTTACCGTCCATAGAACATAGTGTTGTATTTGATTGTGCTAAACATGAAGGTACTTCCCTCAATGATGTGTTACTGAGCGACTGGATGTGTTACTGAGTGGACCAGACTTGAACAACACACTGTTAGGCATCTTCATCCGCTTTTGCAAGGAATGTATAGAAATCATAGCAGATATACAGCACATGTTTTATTGCTTCATTGACTGTGAAGACCATCAAGACTTCCTGAGATTTCTTTTGTTTGAAGATAATGATTCAGACAAATGGATTGTATGAATCCGTATAAAAGTGTATGTATTTGTCCGTCACCTGCTGTGGCCATATATGGGTTGCGAAGAGCTGTTCTGCTGGGAGAGGACAAGCGTTCTCACAACACAGATGTTTGTAATGTGAAGTTTCTATGTGTATGATGGACTTGAGACTTTCCATCCAGTAAGGAAGCCATTAGAGGTGGTAACATGCTCGGTTGGACGCTTACACCTCGATTGGCTGCAGGAGCAGGAGTTCCCCAAGCGCTCAAAAATAGATGACAGGTTTCTGTCGGGTGGCTAAAAAAATTTTTTTTAAAGAGGGGGTGGTGCCTCAATGGCACGCCCTCCACTTTTTCTTTGGCGATCTCCATGACAAAGTAACTCGTTCATGGAAGATGCCTTATTCACCCCGTTTCTTCGTGCCATCGACATCGATTAATTCTAATGTTGTGTATGCAAAGATGCGGGGTTATATGATGATGCCCCAGATAGAAGAGACACTTGCAGGCTATCTCTCATCTGGGACGTCATCCTCCCTGAAAAAGCACACACTGCCCAGCCGTGTAGACTAACATCTTTGTTAGTGGGAAAAGCTTTTCAGGCAGCGGGTCTGACTGGTGCTACTCTGCACACCATGGCGGTTTTACAGGCATACCAGGCTGACCTGCTGTATGACTTGAGCACTGGCGGGGTTATCGATGAAAGGGCGTTTTAGAATTACGCCAAGCCAGTCCCTTCGCGCAACCAAGCAGACGGCCGCTATCGGCCACTCTATGGCTGCCATGGTGTCTACAGAGAGACATCTGTGGCTTAATTTTACAGACATCAAGGAGAAAAGTGCGATCCTTGTCCCCCCATCTCCCCCATCTTGCCTTTCGGCCTGTTCGGTGACGCCGTTAGTACCGTAATCAATAGGTTTCGGAGACTAAACTTCATGCGAGGTTTCTTCCCCGCCGTGCTCAACAGTCGGGACCATCGGCCACCCAGTCCTGATCAGGTCTTGTTCCCACGAGGTGTGAGACACAGCAGGAGAGTGTGGCGAGCCGTGCACCCCCTCGTAGATATTGGGGTGGGTCTCGCCGTGCTTTGCAATCCGCCTCAAGGAGACTTCCTGGGGAGGGGTGCATGAAATTCCATCATGGAATAAAGTCACCTTTCTGGCACCCTCAGGAGGCCGGTGTTCATCTCCGCTGCCAATGATGTTTCGGGGAACAGCGGTCTCTAGCAAGGTGTTGCCCCCTGCCATATTTCAGGATGCTGAACATCTAACACCAAGCACCAAACACATGGGTGTCATATGGGATTCGACCACAATGCAGGCACAGCTGTCTCCTGCGTGTGTCGAATCCATTCTCAATACCCTAAAGGAAATCAGGCTAGGCCAGAAAGTGATTGTTCATTATTTTCAGAGTGTTTTAGATCGTTTTAGCTGCATCCACGGTGATACCCTTGGGCCTTCTGCACATGAGATCGTTTCAGTTGTGGCTAAGCACCAGGGGATTTCATCCAAAGGGCCAATCCCCTGGCAAATAAGGGTTACGTGCCAGGGGCTTCATACCCTTCCTATGTGGTTTAGACCCCAGTTTTTGACTCTGGGTCCCACTCTAGGTCCATGTTGTCATCGCAAGTTGCAAACAACAGACGCTTCCCTCACGGGCTGGGGTGCGGTCTTAGATGGCTGTCCAGCCCAAGGGATCTGGAGAAGCCATCTTCTCGCATGGCACATAAATTGCCTTGAAATGATGGCTCTATTTCTGGCCCTGAAATACTCCCTCTAGCAGTTGAGAGTCTACCATGTCCTAGTGTGGGTGGACAAGACTACGGTAGTCTCGTACATAAATTGCCGGGGCGGACTGCACTCGCGCCACTGGAAAAAGCTAGCGCACGAGGTTCTGCTTTGGACACAGGAAAAGTTCCTGTCCCTCAGGGCGATTTACACTCTGGGGCATATTAATATGAGATCAGACTTGCTATCCAGACAAGCTGACACACGGGCATTAGAAACCCCACCCCGAAGTAGTCAGTCAAATCTGGGAGAGGTGGACCTCTTTGCTTCTTTGGAGAAGGCACAATGTCTTCTTATTACCCTCTGAGTCCTCCAGCTCTACTGGGTCTGGACGCGATGGCCCATATGTGGCCCAGACTGCGTCTTTATGCATTTCCCCTGTAGCTCTGCTCCCCGGAGTCCTGGCAAATGTCCATCATCAAGGCTTGCACCTCGTATTGATAGTGCCCTGTTGGCCGACCAAAGTGTGGTTCTCAGATCTAATCTCCCGGCCAGAGCTTTGGAACCTTCACCTCTGGCCCCTGAAGGGGACCAAATAAGAGATGTTGGTTTTCCAGCCAGTGTAATTGAAACAATACTAAGTGCCAGGGCTCCTTCCACTAGAATAACTCATGCCCTCAAATGGAGTGTATTTGAAAGTTGGTGCATGGCAAAACATGTAGACCCAGCTCACTGCCAAATTGTTTCAGAGCAGGAGTTTCTGCAAGAAAAGTTGTCCTCGGGCTTATGCATTAGTACTCTCAAAATGTACGTAGCTGCTATTTCGGCTTTTCATGTTCTGACTGATGGGGTTTCTGTGGGAAAGCGCCCTTTAGTTGCCTGTTTTATTCGTGGAGCTAAACGGTTGAGGCTGCCCACTATAGCGACGTTCCCTTCGTGGAACTTAGCTATTGTGCTTGAAGGTCTGATTGACACCCCTTTCAAACCACTAGAGTCAGCGCCTGTCAGGCTTCTGACTCTCAAGATGGTTTTTCTTATGGCCATTACTTCTTTGAAGAGAATTGGAGATCTGCAGGCTTTGTCAGTCTCCCCATCCTGCCTATACTTGCCCCTGGGCTAGTCAAAGCTACTCTGCATCCTCATCCGAACTATCTTCCAAAAGTTAAATTCTCGACCATGCACCCAGTTGTTCTCGAAGCCTTCTCTCCTCCGCCTTTCACAGCTTCAGAGTAGGAAAGACTTCACTTACTGTGTCCAGTACATGCTCTTCAGATTTACGTCCACCGCACTAGCCAGTGGCGTAAGTCAGAGCAGCTTTCCAGTTGCTATGGGGGCCGCAGCCACTAGATAATCATTGCACGTTGGGTGAGTGATGCTATTGCTCTAGCCTTTGAGGTGCATGGTCAGACTTTGCCTCTATGGCAGGTAGACAAACCAAACCTTCAGGTTGGACCTTGTTCTTCTAAAAGATGCATCACTCAAGAGGATTGAATGGCCTACAGGGATTGTGATAAAGGCCATTCCTAGTCAAGACCTCAGAGTACGTAAAGTGGAGGTGAAAGTTATCAAACAAGGCACTCCCAAAGTATATTTATGACCAGTTTCGGAGTGGTTAATGTTGTATAAAGGATCAGTGGTATAAAAAACATCATACCAGGCAAACCACAGTGATAACAACCACATAGTGACATCTAGTGGCTATTGAGAAATTAATGTGTTAAGTGTGTCATGAGTTAATGTTTGTCAGAAGGAATGTAACAGGATGCTGTACTTCTTTGTCATGCAGTTTGTGTTCTGAAGGTTTTGAAAATATATGACTGTGTATTTAGTTTCATATTTTTGTTTGTGTAAAATGTAATTTATAGAAAGATGTGTATAAATTGTGTAAAATAGTTGATTTATAAAACTTTAAGTATGGAAGTGAACATGTTAAATTTGTTATACTCTTCCATAAATAGTTTGTAATGCATAAGACATAATATTTGACAGTGTCTTTGTTTATATATGTTTAGTTTTACAGTGATTTTTTTTATCTGAGTCTTTCTTGGGGGAACCTGTTAGCTATCTGCCAAGCTAGTCAGAGTCGAGCACTTCGGCAGTCATCCTAGTGGGGGCAGAATATACAAAAGGAATACGTAAATACAAGAAATACAGTTGAGTCTTGTTACAAGAAATGTTACAAATAAATATAATACCTGCTATAATAAAGTTCAATGACTAGCATAGATATATATAATAAATATCTAATCATGTATTTTCTCTTCCTCCAGGATCATCTGGGTTCAAGATAGGTCTGGAGTATGATGGCATGTCCTTGTGACCTGGAGAGACCAGGAATGGCTGCCAAATTTTCCTATAAAGAAGGAAACATTCCTACAAGAGAGATGATTGTGCTCTTTTTTTTCCTTACCTTGTTAAGTGTAGCTTTTCAAACTTAGCTTAGGTGCTGGAACTATTGAATTTGAAACCTTACCATGCATCAATCAATGTTTTGTGTTTGACATGTTTTGTATGCAATGTGTTTACAGTAGGTAGTCAAGGGGATTGTCTATTAATGTTAATTAATGTCGTGCTCTCTGTCGCAGCAAAAAGGCAACGGACAAAATAAATGTTGCATTTCGTGCCATTCATGAAACAACCACCAGGTGGAAAAGTGACATTTTCATTTGATGCAGTTTTCAAATATGATTTGAGCATAAGTCATAAAAATGTGTTCTATTAAAGAAATACTAGTGATGGTAATTTCCACATCCGAGTACTTTATAGAACAAACATGAAAAACCAGAACCAGAGCTATACTATACAATAGTCAGTTATATATGGTTAAATATATGGTTAAATGCTGTTTAGACAGACGATCAAGGTCACTAGTTAACAATTTTATTTGTAAAAAGAATGAACTATTATATAGCCTCTGTCTGTAGCAGTTTATTGTTATTATTAAAAAATATATATTACATTTAAAGAGATCAAACTTTAAATATAGAAATAACTGGAAAAATAGCTTTCCAGAATAGAACATTAGAATTACTCAAAAATACACTCTAAAAATGCTGGATTGTTTCTGTAAACACCTGGTTGCGTTATTCTGACTGAACAACTGGTTAATTCTGTATTCTCTGGTTTCTCCAAATGGCCTGCCAAATGTTCGAAATACTACTGTTCCTTTGTCACAAAGCGTAGTTTTAAGAGTTGTTTAGGTAGGAATGTATGTGTGTACAGCTCAAAACCTTCATCGGTTATTAAAGATAGCATCTATTTAAAAAATTGCCCCAACGATTTCTGAGATTTGCCAATGCCCATGTACATGCACCATATCCCCCGCCCAACGCAGCCTCACCTCAGAAAGAATTTCTGAAAACTGCCGCAGGCTGTGATGTCTCAGTAATTGTTAAAACAGCGAAAGTATTTTATTTTGGGTATTTCCAAATAATAATACGGTTATAGCATTATGTGTGACGCATCCTGTACTCTGCGTTCTAGACTCTTTGGTGGAGGGTGTTGATGTTTATTTTAAAGATTTTTTTGTCTTTGATGTTAACTATACAAAGCAGTGTCTTCCCACCTGGGAGTTTCTCCAGCATACTGTATATCAGATTGATGGACATGAGTCCTGATCTGTTAAATTTTTAAGGACAACAGTTTTTTCAGCCCACATTTAATCAATAATATTTAAAAACAGTTTGATTGTTCTTGTTCTTATTTTGAAGTAAATTAAATAGTAATAGTTAAATAGTAAAATAAATAGTTTAATGGTTTAAATAGTTAAAATAAATAGTTAAAATATTATTATGGGGAATGTTTGATGTCATGTGGGCATTATAAGATTTGTATTAAATAATACAAAATTAATTTTTTTATTTTTTATTTCTAAATAAAAAGTGGCACCTGGCACGCCTAAAAAAAGATGCAGGATTATTTTTATAGCCTAAATAAAAATGCTTCATTAATTGTGGGCTATTGTTGTTTACTTACAATATTTGTTCATTTAATTTAAATGAGGTTTGGGCTCGGAATGTTGAGCCAGCATCGTAATTCTCCTCTTTGTTTTCCTATGTAGTCTAATCAGCACTCAACAGCATGCCTTAAAGTTTTCGAGAGCGCGGAGGAATTTTGTTGTACAAAATAATATTTAAGCAGTATAATCAGGGCCTCTTATTCCTATTTATTGTAGGTTGTTGTTTTAGTGTTACAGTGTGAGCTTTACAATGTCAGACAACATTCAAATGCAAATAATTCACCCCTCCCCAAGTGTTTTTATTATTGTTTACTCACACTATTTGTTAATTTAATTTAAATTAGGTTTGGGCTCCAGGATACTGAGGCTGCCTCATGATCCAATTCTTTAATTTCCTACGCATAAAGTTTTCCAGAGCGCACCAGCAGAAGTAGAATAATGATTATGAATGCATCTGGGAAAACAGCAAAGAGACTGACTTAGGATGATCATGCCATCTCGTCATCTCCGCAGCAGTGGATGCATCAATAATTCACGTTTCATACGAATTTCAACTAATTTGAAATTAGTTTTCCATTAGTTTATATAAAAGCAGACATTTTGCTTCCTATAAGTATATATTTTTCACGTCTGTGAGGCAAGCATACACAGGGTTTCGGTTTATTTGCAGATGCGATCACGTTCAACAAAACCGATACAGAATAACGCTGTATCCCTGTTTGCTTTCTTTATTTTACAAAATCATAACATTTTGTCGTCGTTGTGAGTGCACTTCAAAAGTAGAGTCTTAAAAAGGTTATGTATCTTATATAGTTTTTGGACAAAAACAACACCTGTGGCACACCCACTTCTTCTAATGCACACCCAGAGTTTTCTGGCTACGCGAGTATTACATATGATAAAATATAAAGGCTCACTGTGTTTACATTTACTTTGCTTAAATTCGATGCAAATAAGAAACGCTTATATTTAATTTAATTTCAAATTTGTATTGTAATTTTAATACTGTAATTGTAAATTCATTAAAATTCTAATTTTATAAGCTTTTGCCGGCGATGGTACAGCGCAACAGGGATTTACTGGGATGTAAAAATGTAATTTGTTAAAACAAATTTCATTATTTATTAAAGAACATTATGATGATCATAACAGCCTACTGCATTTAATTCTTATAATAACGCAAAAAATCATCAACATCTGCTGACGCAGTAGCACTTCCTGACAATGTTTGAATTTTATGGTCATTTAGTTTCACTTATCTCAGTTAATAAATCTACTACAAATTAAAAGAACACAAGATATAAGATGACATAAAACGATACATGCTTAGCTTTTCTACTTACACATGATACAATCTAAAGGCTCACTTAACATTTACTTTGCTTAAAATTGATCCTAATAAGAACTAATCTAATTAAAATTCTAAAATTGTACTGTAATTTTAGTACTGTGATTATGAATTCGTTTAACTACAATGTTTCACTTGACTTTATCCGCTACTACGTGTAGTTCTAAAGGAGCTGCGGCTCATTAATCCTTGAGCAAATAAAGGGCCTGAGGCATCAGTTTCCGTCATGTCTCATAAACTGAGGGCGGACGCAAACGCAGGTTGCACAAGCACGTTTTATTAATGGTTGAGTTCAACAAAGTCCAACCACAACAAAACACAAACAAAACAAACCAAAAGAATACTCCCCAGGCTGGGTTTGATGCAGGCGGGCTGGCCGTGACAGAACTTGTCCATACAAAAACTATCTCAACTGGAACCACGAACTTGAACTGAGAATGACTGAGGTTCCCTCAGTCGTGACCTTGACCTAGGCCCTTTCCCAGCCTCGTGCTGCCGATATACCTCAGTCCTGGGGGGAGAGACGAAGTGAACACTTTGTCTTATACAGACAGACATGAAAAAATAGAGGTGTGCACAACGGTCAACGGACAGGTGTGTACGGGTTCGGCCGGCCTAAATAGAGACACACAGGGAAGACACAGGTGAACTTAATTTGTTTAAACAGTGACAGCAATTACACACGTAGACACACTAGGGGGGGACAAAGCGCCGGCTCAGTAATCCAGTGAACCCGATCTCTCTCTTCCGGACTGAGGTGGCACAGATGTGACAGTCTCTAGTTATATAGCACTACTCAGCGGTAAAAACCAGCAAACGCACAAACCCAAATGCCTGTCACCGTGAGGCACAGTGGTAAAACAAGAATATCGCTTGAGTACCAACTGTATATTGTATTTTTGAAAATAAATGTGTACTGTAAAATCCACATGAATCTTAGTGATTTGGAACAGAGACAAAATACTGGTTAAAATACTGGTTAAAGAATGCAAAATGTTCTATTACTAAAACATTAGAACTTTATTAACCTCAGTGCTTGAGACAATAAAAAGCTGGGGTGTTACAAAACACTAATCTTCTTACAAATATGCATACTAGCCAACCCTCTCGATTTTTCCATAAACTTTTACATTCTTTAATTTCTTTCTTTCTACGGTTAGAACCAACACCATGGAATATCTCCAGCAGTCTGAAGTGTCAAGGCCGTACCCCTACATCCTGATGTTGGGAGATAATGGCCAGCACTGCTGTCGCTGTTGAACTTGTTTTGTATTATCTGATCTTGTGCTTTTGAAAAATAAATATAAATAGAATAGTTCTGGGTAGAACATTTGACCAATTTATGTGGTAGAATTACCCCGCATTATAGTTAAATATGACCTAGCATTTGGATTTAATATTTTACCCATCTTGCTGGGTTAAACAAATAACCCATTTTGCTGAGTTAAATTAACCCAGCATGTAGTTGGTCCAATATTTACCCAGCAGCTGGGTTAAAAACAACCAGATGTGTTTTTAACCCAGTATTTTTAGAGTGCAATCTTCTAAAGCCTTAGCACCTCACCTGCGTATATTTTCTGCATGGATATAATGACTAACTGTGGTTTGCTCTGTGATAAAATCACAGAAGGGCTAAATGATTGCATGGACTTCCATGTGTTGATATTTGCTGAAAACCTACTCTACACCTGATTAGCTGCTTCCAGTAGGAGAGCCTGCCATCTGTTCTTCATGTTTGTTACAACAGTGCTGTCAAGCTTTGCCTCTGCAACAGCAATAATAAACTGCACCTTAAAATTAACGGCATACACGGGCAGGTGTGTGGATGTGTCATTCAAATTCAAATCAGACTAAGGGATGACAATGGGTGTGATTACTCTTGAGACTAGCATACAAAAAATTACTGCAGGATGGTTTTGAATTGAAATAATTGTTGACTAATACATATTATGGGCACTGTGAAACTAAAAATTCAAGCTGGCGCGGCAGTGTTTCAACAGCTTTGCTAGCACAGACCTGAATGGAATGACATATGCACTTAACCAATTGGAGTTTCTCATTCTTTTTAAGCAGATGGCCATAGACATAGAGTTTTTTCATCCAACCATTACACTACAACCATCTGTACCAATAACTATATACTTCATGAATACAAGGTCAATACTATCAAGAACCTGAGTAAGTGCCATTTCTTCTGCCATTAATTTCTGCAAATACACCAAACCAAAAAATGTTAAAACTATTTTGTTCAGTGAGGTGCTGAAGTAACAAACAGTACGACTGTAACATATTTATATATTCATATTAATATATACTCATATTATCAGAGAATACAGAGACTCTCCAGTATCTTACAACAAATCTTTAAACATGCAGGAGCAATGACATTGCAAATAAGGGCTATACATTTGGTACAATGAATACTCAAGTCCTTATCAAAGGCTGAACCTACAGTATCAATTCCCCCCAAGTGGTCTATTGAACTGATAGCTGTGTAGCAAGCAATATACTGTTGATAGGTTCAGCAGACACATAACGGCTCTGGGGATCAGAATCTCTAGGATCTCTATAAATGATAGGTTCAAATTGGGGGTTGTGGGAGGGTGTTACAATCCTGATTAGTGCGAGGATGTGTAGACAGTGTAAGTCAATTAATTTTGGGAAAAGGAGACCCTCAATTTTAATAAGTCGCTTGTCAGATTTGTATAACAAGCAACAATATTTTTAAAAACAAGCCCAAGAAACCGCAACCCGCAACCTCATTCATTCATCGATATTTTTTTCAAGTGACTTCAAAATAATAGAAGCCCCAAATCACGTATATTAAGAAAGTATGGTATATGTGTGTGAGAGAGAGATTTACCAACTTTTCTTTTTCAAATTCATATACATTAGCTGTGAATTGGACAAAAGGATGACAATGGGTATAATTACATATACCACATATTATAGTTCTTCCTGTGCAAAAAACAGGTGATCCCACTAATTAGATCTAGCCTCTCTGGGCAAAGAGTTTTGCTAGAATCAGCCTATTTCGTTATTGTACACAACTAATATTTGGCAGGACATTTACTTCTAAAGCTGGGGTGTCCACCTCTGCGCAAAAATAACTAAAACTAGGGAATTTTCAAGTGAATTGCAAACTTCTGCGCCAAATATCTGTACATGATCTTCAGGAAGTAATCAAGCAGGAATGTATTGAGCAGTTGACACCAGAATACTGTAAACATCTTTTTTGACTCTCCGTCCAGCCAGATACAGTAGGTTTTGTGAAATTTCAGTGCATAAAACAACAAATGCTTATTATAGCATACGTTTCACCACTCTATTTTATTTAATAATTTTATGTATTTACTATATTACTAAGTAACAAGGGAGTACTGATATTTAGCACAAAAGCACAATCTTGAGTGTGACATTGTTTTTTTTTTTTGTTTATTTAACCAGATATTTTTCTCCACCAACACCTAGCCTTCTATGACTAGTGGAACTAAGGTAAGAGCTGGTGACTGACATTTAGTGACAGAGAGTGTAATTTATGGTGGTGAAAGTAGATTTAAATTTTTACTGTTTCTATGTAGCCAAAAGGTGAGGAGACTAAACCCTGAAGGTGGTGGACAGTCATGTAAATCTCATAAGTTTCTCTTATTATCTTTATTTTTTTTTGCTTTAGAATATCAGTTACCTTATATGAAATGCTTTACCTGATGAGAGCTGAAGGGCACATGCACAACGTTTGTCCACAACATAGATTTTCCATGCCCATGGTAGAAGTCTATCAATGCAGGGGAGACAGCTTGTGAGAGGTTTTAGTGGGGATGTCACAGGTGGAAACCATGACCCATTGACCCATCCAGAAGTTTTGGTGTTTTAGGCATCCGGCTGCCTGTCGTTTAAAGGTGTAAATAGATCGGCAAATTATGGATCTTGCCTTCAGACATTTTCTTCAGCACCGGTGTACAAAGGATTCAAGGGAACTGTGACCTCCTTGTCCTGAGACAGGAACAAGGCAGGTTGATAACCCAGACAGACCTAGAAGGGTGAGAGACCTATGGAAGACATGAACAAGGAACTGTCTGCATACCTGATCCAAACATTAGGTTCTAAGTGTGGGGGTCCTTAGAGGTCATATATCGGATTGTTGTCTACAAATCTTGATTGACTCTCTTGGTCTGGCCATTGGTCTGGGAGTGGTATACTGAAGATAAGCAAAGGGTAGCTCCTTGGAAGCCCCACTTCAGGCCACTGTTAGCTGTGTCCCCATTACACAGAATATGTGAGCGCTCTGCCAGTGGGACAAAGAGCTTGCCGTGTGGTGTCACAGATGCTCCAGGTTTCTAATCCAATGATTGCTCCTAATCACAGGGCATTGTGGTGGCAAGATTGTCACAGAGGCTTGATCTGTGGCCAGGGCAAATTGTTAGTCCTTGTCTTTTCAAGTCAGTGTCACCATTCATCCAGAGCGAGCCTGCTCGAGCCATTGAAAGGGAGACTTGTTCAAGGTGGCCACAGAGCTGGATTTGTGTATAAAGTGTCTGTAGAATTTCACAAAACGTAAAATGTAGGAAACACTGAGTTCCTTTCTGGTTGTTGGGGTTGGTCAGTCTGTTGCTGCTTTTGGTTTTTCTGGGTCCATTTGAATTTTGGATGGCAAGATGATGAACTGGCCAATCCAAATGACATTCTACTCAAATGTCTTCTACTCATTTCCACCCCGATTTTGACAAGGTGCTACGGAAGTCCAGTTTTGCAAAGATCTGGCCTCTTGCAGGTAGTTGGTCATAGGCCAGAGGAAGGAAATAATTGTTCTGTGTTCGGTTCATCAACAGTGATGTTGTTATGCCTTCAGTAGTCAATGTAAGGATGCAAGTTTCCATCCTTTTATGCCACAAAGAAAAATCCTGCCCAGGTGGGATAAGATGACAGTCAGAAAATTCCGGTGGCTAAGGACTCTGATATATGTCTGTGAAAATTCTCAGTCATCCTGGTGAGGTTATCTGGAAGTTGAGTCATGTCAACTGGACTTCTTTCTTGTTTGGTAGACATGTTTCACTACTTATCCAAGTACCTTCTTCTGTCTGAGGGAAGTTGGTTCGTTCCTCATATTTGAATCATCCAAGGTCAAACAATCTTTCCCTGTCTGTAAAGTCCTGTTAAGTAAACAATGGAGAAGGTGAGAGTAGGAGGGAGGGTCGGTGGTGAGTAGGTGCAGAGACATGTTAAGAAGTAACAGCAACAGAGAGAACTATGTTGTTACAGTGTAATGGTCAGAGAGAGTATAGCAGAGTCCTCTGTTGAGAGAAGGATTTTCCACTTGCACATTAACCACTAACTGGTAAGTTTTACTCCTCACTCGAACCATCTATCCTCTGGTAAAGATTGCCAGTGACTCGGCTGTGGACATCTAGAGGTCATTGTACCACCTAGGAGCCAAGACAAAAAACAGTCTAGATGTATGTCTTCATCTGCCCTGGGAGACGGTGGGACCAGTCGAGCAGTGCTAGAGGATCAGAGGGAACGTGATACATTGCAAGGTGTGATTACAGCTAAGAGATAAGTGGGTGCTTGGACACTTTAATCTTTGTCGGCAAGCATCAGTGTGGAGGGAGCAGAGAAGTGGGGTGGTGTGAGAAGATTTGGAATGGTTAAAAGCAAGCATTCTGGATCAGCTGTAGAGGACGAAGGATGCACAAATTAAAGTTGCGGTAATCCAGTTTTGAAATACCAAGGGACTGAACAAACACCTGAGTGGCCTGTGTGGAAAGACATAGAAAAAGAAGAAATTGACAAGAGTGAGTAAGGTTTGCTAAGTGTGGGGAAAATGACAGTTGATTGTCCAGAGTTACCCCAAGGTTGCGGGCAGTGACTGAACGACTGATCCAATAGTTGTCCAGGGAGATCATTTGAATCTGACAGGGGGATGAATTACCTGGTATGATAACAGCTCTTTCTCTTATTCTTTAATGACTCTCCCTTCTATGCAAATCTTCTCCATTGTTCACATAACAAGACAAGAAAGGTCATTTCGAGGTCTGCATAGTCAGGGAAAAGGTGGAGAGGTCAAGAAATTTGCAGAAATTTGGACATGGCTAAGAACTGATTTTAGACATGAAATGAGTCCAGGAAGGCTTCATCCAAGGATTAAATTGTTATAGTAATCAATATGTGGGCTGAGATGCGTAAGCCAGGGACATCCAAGAACCAAGGTGGCGTGAAGAACCAATGTCTGAGTGATTGCCAGACATTTTAAGAATAGCTGGGACTGTGAACTGAGATTGCAACTTACTAATGACCATCTTGAGGTTGACACAGATTTTTTGATCAGAGGTGAGGTCTGGAAATTTGTCAACTGTGGCAGCGAGGGACACAGGGCTAAGAGCTGATTTTTTTAAATGAAGCAAGGCAGAGTGGGCAACATCCAACCACTGATATACGGGTTGTGACATGTGAGCCAGAGACATCCAAGAACTAAGGTGGAGTATGGCGAAGAACAAGATTTCCTCTGAGTGATTTCAAATAGGTAATTGGTTGCTGACATGTGGGGTAGGGATCCATAGCACCTCTATTTTAGTGGCAGAGGACAGATTTTGCAAACAGATTAAGTGAACAGATTAAATCCCCTACATCACAGATCTTAGTTTCATGCAAATTAGAGGCAATGGTTGAAAAGACAGGTGGGTCGATAGACTGGTTTATCTAAAGAGAAAAAAAAACGAATCCAACAAGAAAGTGGAAGTCAACAGTCCATTCCATAGCACAGAATCATAACCAGAGTATCTTGCCACAAAAAAATCAAATCTGGAATCGCATTTCATGTTCAAATCTGTAAATCAGGCGAGGTCATGATAGATACAGATACAGATCATAATCCAAGAGGTGAAGGCGAGAGACAAAATGTAAAAAAAAACAGGAATGGTTCTACAACATAGTAATCACTAAAGAAATTTTCATAGGGCAAGATGAGAGGCACACAAGTTGCTTTAAACTCTCTGTGTTCTTTTAAAGGCAAGGGTTGGTTATGATAAGAAAAGTCTGGAGTGGAGCTATAACCTGGATGTGCCCAGCTAATCTGGCTCACATGTGACACATGGATAATTCAGGGACAATTTGTAACATCTTAGAAGTAATACTGAAGCAGATAGAATGTTGTTTAAGATGTCATAACATTGTCAGATGTGTTCTTGCTGAATGTGCTTCCCTGACTGGTTAGAAAGTGAGTTTTGGCAAACTGTGACTGGGAGTTAGAGTAATTTACAATTATTTGGTAATTGGACACCTGGGATGTGGAGTTATACATTTAGTTAATGTAGTTAAATGCTCCAGTGCAGTTACCATCTGTTGTCACTCATGGAGTGCCTTTCATCCAATCAGATTACATACTTTGTTATATTTATAACCTATTAAAACTATATGTTAAACTGTTGTACCTTACTTATATTATTGTATTTCTGAATCTCACTTTAGATATTACATATTGGCAGCTGGAAGTATATGCTAAACTGTTGTACCTTACTTATATTATTGTATTTCTACATCTCACTTTAGATATTACATATTGGCAGCTGGAAGTTCAATATAACAGTTGATGTCTTTAAGTTAATATGGAGTCCAGTTTGTTACTGGAGGCTCAGGTAGACTGTAGCAAACTCCTAAAGTATATCCACACTCATGATAAGATCCACCTCATTTTAAGTTTAACTTAAAGTATTTTAACTTTAAAGTATGTGTTTACAAATGCACAAATCAGCACTTTTATCAACAAAAATTACAGAACAAATATTAAAGTTAACTTCTAGCCATTATGCGACACAGCATTTTGCCTTCATGTGATATCAGTGCGACTACAGTGGTTGACGGAGTGATTCTAAGCATGGCATAGGGGTTGCCATCACTCTGCCATAGGTGTCTGTGGGTTTTCATAGCCCCTTGGCTGGCCATGGAAAGCGGTAACCGTGCTTTACACAATAAATTCACTTTGAGAATTGAGCAAAGACGCGAGCACAAACTCATTGTGATTAACAAAATAGTTTTCTCATTGTAAGATTCATGCTTACAAATTCAGTGGTATGGCTGCATTTGTCTTGCTGCAAAGTTTGCACTCTCTCATTCTCTTGAACGTTTCTTTACATGTAAGGTAAATTAAGTTAAGTTAAACCTTTATTTGTCACACACATATTACTGCACAGTGAAATTCTTTCTTCGCATATTCCAGTATAGCCGGTGTCTGAGGTCAGCCATGATAATGGGCCCAAATTATAAAAAAAAAAAATAATAATAATAAATAAATAAATTAATTGGGGGCTGAGACTATTACAGTTTTATGTAAAAATGGCCTGCTATTTAGCAAATTAAAAAGCAATAAGGAAGGAGATATGCTAATATTTTGAACCAGATATGACAAAACTTTTATTGATTGATAAATTATCTCTAAATGTCTCCAAATAAAAATTTTCAAGTAGACATTATTGTACAGTGACAGTGAAGTACAGTGCATTCCTCATTGATTTATGAATATGTATGAATTGAATACATTTATTATCAAGTTCTTAATGAGTTTACCATTTTGCCATTTTCATACACATGATTACATGCTCACCACATTCAATAAGATTGAATCGTGTTATTACTATGTCCAATCAGATTGTCACACTCTTACCAGGAGCTTGTCATATGCTTACTATGTTGTCATTGTGTTTCCATGTTCCCTCTATTTGAATGGGTACTTTGTGTGTAACTCTGTGTGACGGTGTGTGTGTGTGTGTGTGTGTGTGTGTGTGTGTGTGTGTGTGTGTGTGTGTGTGTGTGTGCTCGAGTTAAAATTCACTGGTAAGTCAGTTCTGCCTCCTGCCCTTCACTACCTGAGTAATAGGGAGTGTCTTTTAATGATATTATAAATAAACCTTGTTACTCTTTACTGTATCTTAACATCTTAATTGAAAAGAAATAATCGAAAATGCAAAACGAATACACACTGTAACAGCTAAAAGATAAGCAAAAACTGTAAACATGAACAGTGAAAAATAACTAAGAGCAAATGCAAGAGACACAATGATTAACTATAACAAATGCAAGACACCTGGAAATAAAACAGAGTGGTTCAGTGGCCATTGGGAGGTGTTGTCCAGTACCCCTCCAGCACTGCGATGACTCTGTGGTATAAAATACTCACTCTCACTCACTCACTCACTAAGTCATTGTCTCTACTACTTTATCCTGTATAGAAGATCGGGGGGCTGGAGCCCATCCCAGGAGATTTAGAGCATGAGGCGCGGTGCACCCTGAACGAGGTGCCAATTAATTACAGAGCACACACACTCACACAATCATTCATACACTACGGGCAATTTGGAAACACTTATAATCTGTATGTCTTTGGACTATGGGAGGAAACCCACCAAGCATAACCATCAAACTCCATACACACAGACCCTGAGGCAGGACTTGAATCCTTGGCCCATGGAGGTGCAAGCCCACAGTGCTAACCACTACGCCACCATGCCTCCTGCTTGATAAATTCATCCATGCTAGTAGCCAAAAAATGAGCAGCAACAAAAACATTAAAATAGTAATGAATTGCTCATGAAATTAATTTGCTCATTATAAGTATTCTTACTATACCAATTTTCTTTCTTTCACTAGACAAAACCCAAGTTTGAAGATGTCCAGAGACTGCTGGCATTGTCTGTAATTTGGCAGGTGAGTAAGGAAAGCAGAGATGGTAAGGAGTCAATTTCACTTTTGACTGAATGTGAGACAGTTCATTTATTTCTACTTTACCAGAGATTAAGGAAAAACATTCACCTTTTGGATTGGTTGGAACAGGTGATTAGCATCATAAATTTGCAGCTGGCAAATCTGTACAACTGTGTGATGCTATCATATCAATATGGACCAAAAACAAAAAGGGGTGTTTCCAGCAGCTTCTTGAATCTATGTCACGAATAATTAAAGACGTTCAACTGCTCTTTAACACAAATATCTAATCAGCAAGGATCAAATTGATCTGCTCAAGTTCAAACCAAGTATCAGCATGGGCAAGAAAGATGATTAAATTAAATTTGAATGTGGAATGGTTGTTGGTCTGGGTGTTTCTGAAAATGCTGATCTATAGGAACTTTCATGCACAATCATCTCTGAGGTTTACAGAGCATGATCTGAAAGCGAGATAATGTCCAGTGAATAGCAGATCTCTGGGCAAACATGCCCAGAGATCTCCTACCTCGGATGAAGAGAATAGCTAGATTGGTTCAGGCTGATGGAAAAGCATCAGTAACTCAAATAACATCCTGTTACATCCAATGTATGCTGAAGAGTTTCTCTGAATACACAACACTTTGAACCATGAAGCAACTGGGCAACGCCAGCAGAAAACCACACTTGGTGACACTCCTGTTTGCAAAGAACAGGTGTGTAGTGTGTGTAGTCATTTCAGACCCTTTCAAGATTGATAAATGTTTTTATGTTTCAGACATTTTTTTATTATTTTACACACAGTACACAACAATAACAAAGTAAAATATATGTTTGAAGTTCTTTATTAATTTATTAGTTACTGTCTATTTTTTTTTTTAATATTTAAAAGGCTAGAGATAAAAATAGTCTAATCAGCTATGATATAAACAGTGATATTAATATTTCAGGTTGAAGTGCATGTACATGTCTGCCTGTCTTTCTGTATGGCAGAACTTTCGTCTCTTCTACTCAACAGTTTGATTTAATTAATGGTACATGTTCAACTTCAGGCAAATACCTAAAAACTGCCAAAGTCTCATTAAATTCTGTCCAGTCAGTTTTGTGTGACGGTGTGACAAAATCTGATGGGACAGATATACAAACAGACAGAAAAGTTTCTGAGACTGGTTTTGGGTCCTCCAATGTATGAAACATAAAGATATAATTGAAAAAGGGATTTCTGACTGTATAGACAAAACCTTTCTTTTATTTATATAGATAAAAAAATGAAGACTGAAATATTCCATTTACCCAAGTCTTTAGACCCTTTGCTATGACACTTGCAACTGAGCAACTGGTACAACCTGCCTCTATCAGTGGTCCTTTAGATGCTTTTACAATTTGAATAAAGTAAACATAATAAGGAAAGACAATATACCTACACAGGCATATTGTACATCTACTACAGGCGCATTTCAATAAATTCGAATATCAACGAAAGTTTTTTAATTTTTTAAATAAAAATGTAACATTTTTAGTAATTCATTTAAAAAAGTAAAACTCGTATCTAGATTCATTACACAGACTGATATATTTTAAGTGTTTATTTCTTTTCATTTTGATGATTATGGCTTATAGCTAATGAAAACCAAAATTCAGTATCTCAGAAAATTTGAATATTACTTAAGACCAATAAAAAAATAAAAAATTTAAAAAAATAACAGGAATGTTGAACTACTGAAAAGTATTAACATGTACAGCACTCAATACTTGATTAGGGCTCCCTTTGTTGAATCAGATTATTCTGTGGCATTCCTGAGGTGTAATGGAAACCCAGGTTGCTCTGATAGCGGCCTCTTGTTTTGTTTATTGTTTGTTCTGGTGTCCCGCATCTTTCTTTTCACAATATTCCAAAGACTCTATATGGGGTTTAGGGCAAGTTTGCTGGGTCCTTAAAAAAGGTATTTACAAGATATTTTCCAGCAGTGCCAAGTTCTGCTGGAAAATTAAATCAGCATCTCCATAAAGCTGGTCAGCAGAGGAATAGATAGATGGCTGTGCTGGACCCACACCAGCCGATGACATGGCTCCTTAAGGTGCATGGGGCTGGCAGAGTGCATTCCAATCTCTAGCTTCAAAGCATCCTGCAGAGTCTCATTAGCATCCTGTGTCCACTTTTGCACATTCCTTTTTGTCACAGGTTACTGCTAAATGATGGGTGTGTAGGTGGGAGTGAGAGGAATCAGGTTGTGAAAAGATCTTCCAAGATGGGGGGAGGGCACTTTATGTATATGCATTCTTCACGTTTGCATATAATAAATTCAAAATTTTATTTTCTCTTGTGTTACAGTTTATAAACTGATGAAAGTGAAGCATGGTTGTACTCTCCTAAGATGTCTATGAAAGCATTGGGATGTTGTGTTTGTAGTCTGACATTGACGGAGTGAATGCCATTACATGAAACATCGTCAGCCGTGGTTGGTGGAATGTACACAGCGATAATAATGGCAGACGCTCTCTTCGCCAGCGACCTTATGTTTCTCATGATGAGAGAAGGGAGAAAGAGTTTGTATTTCCTCCACTTCGCTTTGTGCTTTACTCCGGCCCTGCATCCTTGGCATCTTCTCCGCGGCGCATTTGAAATTGTGAGTCTGGACAGGGCAATCAGCTGATCGTGCTGGTAAACAATAGTAGTGTGACTACCTCTGATCTCAATTGTTCGTCCTCCCGGCAGAGTGTGACACCCTGAGTCTCCAATGTTTTACTTTTTTTTTTTTTTAACAATATTCTAATTTTCTGAGACACTGAATTGGGTTTTCATTAGCTGTAAGCCATAATCATCACAATAATGAAAAAAAAAACACTTGAAATACATCAGTCTGTGGGTAATAAATCTACAGTATATGATAAATTAGTTTCACTTTTTGGATTGAATTACTGAAATACATCAACTTTTTGATGATATTTAAATTTATTGAGATTAACCTGTATGTCAGAGTGAAAAAGCCATGAGGTTGAGAGAATTATCTGTACAAAACAGGGTAGTGCCAAGACACAGATCCTTGAAAGTATACAAGAAACTTTATGCGCATTTAAAGTTACCAAGACCATGGTAGCCTCCATCATTCTCAAATGGAAGTGATTTCCAACCAACAGACTTCCTAGATCTGGCTACCCAGCCAAATATAGTAATCTGGTACCCAGATCCTTGGTCAGACAGAGACTGCAAGAGTCACTTTAAAAAGGATCTTGTGCTTCCTTGTACACAGAAGATCCTTACAGAGGGAGACCCATCATTGCAGCACCAATCCGGGCTCCATGATAGAGTGGCCAGACAGAAGCTATTCATCACTAAAAGGCAAATGACAGCCCACAGTTTGCCAAAATGTTCCTGAAGCAGTCTCACACAATGATAAGCAAAATCCTCTGGTCTGATGAAAAAAGATTGACCTACTTGGAAAAAGGAAGTGAGACTATTAATTACCTAATTCCATATTTGTTCTTTCATACTTTTTAAATCAGTATAGTTCGAGAATGTAGAAAATAAATAAATAACCAAAAAAAAAAAAAAAACATTAACTTAACACTCACTCATTCATCATCCATACCGCTGAACCCTGTATTCAGGGTCCCAGGGGCCTGGAGCCTATCCCAGGAGACTTAGGGCACAAGGCAGAATACACCCTGGACAGGGTGCCAATCTATCTCAGGGCACACACACACACACTCATTCACACACTACGGCCAATTTGGGGGTGCCAATTAACCCGTACCTGGAGAAAACCCATCATGCACGAGGAGAACATGCAAACTCCATGCACACAGAGACAGGAATTGTACCTGGTTTGGAATCGAACCCGAACCCTGGATGTGCAAGGTGACAACACTACACCACTGTGCTGCCAATGACTTAACACAAATTTACATAGCGTGAGTAGATTAAATGTTTAATGGATTTTTGGAGAATGTATTGTACCATACATACTGTAGTGCAAGCTCTGTGGAAAATAAATCACCCATGTTGACTTAGTTTAAAGTGCAACCTTCTGTTTGACTTTGCAATTGATTTTTTTTCATCCTTTCTCCGGGTTTCACTTGCACTGATTTTAAAACCAAAATGCATTTATATAATTATATTTATACAGTGGAACCTTGCATTACGACCATAATTCGTTCGGAAGGGGGCTCATATTTCAAAACAGCTGTAAACCAAATTGAATTTCCCATGAGAAGTAATGGAAACTCTAATTATTCATTCCACAGCCCAAAAAAATAAATACATAAAATAATTAATACAAAATATAAAGTAAAAATAAAACAAATTAACCTGCACTTTACCTTTAAAAAAAAAAAGTAAAAATAAATCCTGACAGATAAGTGTTTCCGTTTGTTAGCCTAAAACAATATTGTTTCCAATGCTGAAGCAAACACACATTTTATTTTGTTTTACAATAAATGTGTGTATATGTGCTTCATATTTTTTCATAATAATGAAATGAGATGCCCTAAATCGTGCTTTAAACTTCATAATAAAAAGTTTCTTATATAGTTTTTGTAATGTCATAACAGGGACAAAACAGTGAAAAACATGGCAAAGCCTGAGTTTAAATAGTCTTAAAATTAATTTAATTTCCTGATAGTAGGCTACCTGATAGTGTTAACTATGTGAATGTCCTGATTCATGAATATGTCAACATATCTTTGTTAAAACGTAAAAAGGTGTTGTCATTGAGCACCATCAAAAAACATGAATGAACAAAAAAAAATATATATATATTTTAAAGTAAATATTCTTATATGCACACAAAGTGCTTCAGGCTTTTTATAATAATCATCATGTTTTTTTGCTGTTTGTGTCCAACATTGAATAATTATTTCATCCATTATTTGACCATGGCTGGAAATAATGGATGGAATGTGATTGTGAATTTAGAATTGAAATAAAGCTGTTCATCAGCGTGCATGAACCTGCGGTTTGCACTTTCACTTTACAAAAGGCAACGTTTTGTATCAAAAGGCTGATAAAAGTGTTCGATTTATCTATAAAAATGCAGACATACTACCCCAGAAATCATTCATCTGCAAAATGCAGATAAAATATAATGCACCTGTCCATAAATAAAAGGGAATATTTAAGCATATATGGGAAATATTGCAGTTTAAAACAAGGAAAGAAGACTTGCTGAGCTTCAGACAAAAGGTCTAGGAAAGAAACGGGTTTCGTTATTTTACAAAATCTGAATATATTCAGTAAATTTATGAATTACACTTAAAGTATCAAATCCAACTATGACGTCTGATTTAATTGGTACCATTAAACATTTTATTTTTATTTATTTTATGTTTTGCTGGCAAAGTAAATTTTTGGCAGAGACTTAACTAACTAAGAGAGGTCTTGTTAATTCGTTTTAAACCCCTCAATTCTGCCAATTCAGCAAAACCGGTTTGATAACTTCACACCTATTGTGAATGAAAGGTGAGAAGAGGGATTGCAGTAACTGGGGCTCTGCGGGTGTTCACGTTCGTGTTGTATTCAGTGTGTAGACTATGTGTGTGTGTTGCATTTCTGGGGGAGTATGTCTGCAGTTTTATCAATAAATTTGCTCATATCTGTGCATGCGTTTATCAGCCTTTTGATCAACGGCACTCACTTTCACTTTGAAAAAGACAGCGTTTATTGTTTACTGTACAGTCGTGGCCAAAAATTTTGAGAATGACATATATTAGTTTTCACAAAGTTTGCTGCTAAACTGCTTTTAGATCTTTGTTTCAGTTGTTTCTGTGATGTACTGAAATATAATTACAAGCACTTCATGCATTTCAAAGGGTTTTATCAACAATTACATGACATTTATGTAAAGAGTCAGTATTTGCAGTATTGGCCCTTCTTTTTCAGGACCTCTGCAATTCGACTGGGCATGCTCTCAATCAACTTCTGGGCCAAATCCTGACTGATAGCAACCCATTCTTTCATAATCACTTCTTGGAGTTTGTCAGAATTAGTAGGTTTTTGTTTGTGCATCCACCGCTTGAGGATTGACCACAAGTTCTCAATGGGATTAAGATCTGGGGAGTTTCCAGGCCATGGACACAAAAGTTTTAGTCCCCGAGCCACTTACAGTTGAGGACAAAATTATTAGCCCCCCTACAAAATAGTCATTGTTTTAAAAGTATTTCAAAAGTGCTTTTAAACAGAGCAAAAGAAAAATTAAACACAGCTTTTTAGACATCCTAGTTTTATTTTGGATGCTTAAATTATTTTATTTTCCACACAGAAATGAAAATATTACACA
This sequence comes from Clarias macrocephalus, assembly GCA_011419295.1. NCBI lineage: Eukaryota > Metazoa > Chordata > Actinopteri > Siluriformes > Clariidae > Clarias > Clarias macrocephalus. The sequence goes on from JAAGKR010001296.1 coordinate 112,921, forward strand.
AAACACAAAAACTACCAGCGTCAAAATTATTAGCCCCCCCACATTCTAATAGTCAATTGTGTATCCTTTTTGCTGGATAACTGCCTGCAGTCATTTGTTGTAATCGTCAACAAGTCTCTGACACTTCATTTGAGGAATCATGGCCCATTCTTCTTTGGAAAATCTCTCAAGTTCCTCTAGATTTGATGGTTTTACCTTGTTCATCTGGAGATAGTTCTTCACCAAGAGAGATGTATGTTTAGGATCGTTTTCATGTTGGATGAAGCGACGACTCGGACCTAGTTTCACTGCTGACTGCTTAAGGTTTTCTTTCAAAATATCCACATATTTTTCTTTATTCATGATCCCTTCCACCTTGACAAGATTTCCAGTTCCAGATGCACTGAAGCATCCCCACAGCATAATACTCCCACCACCGTGTTTCACTGTGGGGACAGTGTTCTTTGGTGGAATGCCTCACCTTTTTTCCTCTATACGTAAGCAGTGTCTCTGTGTCCAAAGAGCTCTAGTTTAGTATCATCAGACCATAAGACACGCTTCCAGTATGAATAATCTTTCTCTAGGTTGTCCTGAGCATATTTAATTCTGGCTTGTAGGTGTCTTTTCTTCTGTAGACTCTCAGTTCATTCCTGTGCAGAGCTCTAGTGATGGTCTTCTTAGAGACTATAATTCCTGATGTGGCCAAGTCATTCGCCAGTGTCTTGGCAGTTGTTCTGGGGTCTTTAGACACATCTCTCACTAGTTTTCTTTCCAGTGTCTTTGAAATCTTTCACTTCCTCCCTCTGCCAGGCTTGTTCTGCACTGTGTGGCTTTATTTGAATTTCCGGGTTATACCTCTAACTCCAGTTCTTGAGACTTGGAAATGCTTGGATAGCTTTGTATATCCTTCTCCTGTTTTATGTGTATCAATAATTCTTTGTCTCAAGTCCAAACTGAGTTCCTTTGTTTTTGGCATGTTGCTTTTTGAAATGACAGCTCAATGACCCTTGGTGAGGTATAAAATGAGGCTTTTATACCTTAATTTAACTTAATTATTGAGTGAGATCACCTGTTTCACCGGATTACCTTTACTCATATCACCTGTGAAGGTAAAGCAGATCACTGTACAAAGGTGGCTTGCGTGGTGACTTATTAAGTGGTCATTTCTTAAAGGGGGCTAATAATAATGTCCCAGGTCATTTTAGCTTTTTCTTACATAACAATGTTTTGGTGTGCAAATTTAAATATTTTGGTCTTTATAATGAAAAATAGTAAGTTCAGAAATGCTGTGTTAAAAATTCCTTGCTCTGTTAAATAGGTACTTTGGAATATCTTGAGGAAAGTTAAAATTTCATAGGGGGGCTAATAATTTTGTCCTCAACTGTAGTTATCACTTTTGCCTCATGGCACGGTGCTCCATCATGCTGGAAAATGCATTGTTCTTCACCAAACTGTTGTTGGATTGTTGGATGAAGTTGCTGTTGGAGGGTGTTTTGGTACCATTCTTTATTCATGGCTGTGTTTTTGGGCAAAATTGTGAGTGGATGAGAAGCAACCCCACACATGAATGGTCTCATGATGCTTTACTGTTGGCATGACACAGGACTGATGGTAGCACCCCCTTTTTCTTCTCTGGACAAGCCTTTTTCCAGATGACCCAAACACTCGGAAAGAATATGACTTTGCCCCAGTCCTCAGCAGTTTTGCTGCCCTTCTTGACACTAGGGCCATCCCTGAGCAAGCTCTGCACTGGTAGCACTCCGATCCCGCAGCTTAATCCTCTTTAGGAGACGATCCTGGCGCTTGCTGGACTTTCTTGGATGCCCTGAAGCCTTCTTAACAAGAATTGAACCTCTTTCCTTGAAGTTCTTGATGATCCTATAAATTGTTGATTTAGGTGCAATCTTCGTAGCCATAATATCCTTGCCTGTGAACCCATTTTTAGGCAACGCAATGATAGCTGCACGCGTTTCTTTGCAGGTCACCATGGTTAACAATGAAAGAACAATGATTTTAACCATCACCCTCCTTTTAACATGTCAAGTCTGCCATTCTAACCCAATCAGCCTGACATAATGATCTCCAGCCTTGTGCTCGTTCACATTCTCACCTGAGTTAACAAGATAATTACTGAAATGATCTCAGCAAGTCCTTTAATGACAGCAATGAAATGCAGTGGAAAGTTTTTTTTTTTTTTTCGGCACTATGCAATTCATCTGATAACTCTTCATAACATTCTGGAGTATATGTAAATTGCTATTATAAAAACTTAAGCAGAAACTTTTCCAATTTCCAATATTTATGTAATTCTCAAAACTTTTGGCCCTGACTGTATATTTAAAGCGCATACACAAACTGTCAGGCGGCGCAGAGAAATGAAGAGAGTAAGAGGAGCAGGACCCAAGTGCAGATTTACAGCACCAAAGGGGCGTGGCTTAGACGCGGTTTTGGACGAGGGAGGTTTGGCACGCTGGCCGTTGAGTACTTCCGTGTTTAGGGGGGAAATCCTAGTGACGTAATACAAAGCCAGTGCAATGGCTCGGAAAGCCAGTTAAATCAGGCAGCGATGCATGAGTCAAAAAGGGAGTGAGCAGAGACGTTGTGGTGAGCCAGTGCGAGAGTTCAAAGCCAGTGAGTCAGTCAGCAATGCGAAAAATCCAAAGGGAGAATGAGCAGAGACGTAAACGTGAAATGAAGCGAGAGGTCAAAAACAGCAAACAAGATCCAAAAACGAGAGGCTAGAAGCGAATACCGAGAACAAGCGAGGTCGAGAACGGAAACAACTAAAATGAAACAAGAAACGCGAGAAAACTGGCCTCTCAATAGGCACGCAATAATCTGGCAGCGAGACAGCGTTCTGCGCTTCCTAAAATGCCGGGTAAAATTAGTTGTGAATGGGATGCCGGTGTGTAAAGGGGCGGGGCGTGTGAGAAAGCATGACAGCCAGGAGGAAAACATGAGCATGTGAGAGAGAAGGCATGACAGCGTGTGAAAAAAGGAGAAATGAATGACGGCGATTCATGAGACACAAACATTCATCATGAAAGATCGATTGTAAAACAAAAACAAAATCCTGTTTGCTTCAGCATTGGAAACAATATTGTTTTAGGCTAACTTTATTGATTATACACTTTTGTATTCTTTGTTGTACTTCGTCTTTTTGCACACAGGTGCGGGCACCTTTAAATTTGAACAGAAAATAATAGTGGGTTGGTAGGCACGTTATTATTATTTTTTTTCATATAACTTAAATGGCTGAATGAAGTTAAATACACTGTATAATAAATTAATAACTGCGTTTACTTTACATTTGTGCACTCCTGTAAATAGCTTTTTTAATGTCTATACTACATCATATATTTGAGTCTTATACAGTTTTATTCATATTTTACAACATTACATGCAGTTTGTAATTTACTTGATTCTGCGAAAACTCTTCTCACCTTTCATTCACGATAGGTGTGAATTTAACAAACTGGGTGCGCGGTTGGCGGTTGTTTTTTTTTTTTTTTTTTCAGATGAATTAACAAGACAGGGCGGACTGAATTTATTTCTCCAGCAAAACATAAAATAGATAAAAAAAAATAAAAATGTTTAATGTTAGCAATTAAATCAGGCTTCATAGCTTGATTACTTTTCTTTTTATTTACTGTATGGACAGTTGTATTATGCTTTCTCTTGAGAATAAGCAAACTTCGTAGATTGTCTTGAAAGTCTTGAGCAGTGGAGGACTGGCCATCTGGAGCACCATGAAACATTCATTAAAATGCAATTCTCATGCACACACACACACACACACACACACACACACACACACACACACGCACACAAAACTACACAGCAAAACTATGTTATATTATATTATGCCTTGAATAAATTGTTTACATCAGAGTGCGCTCTCGTGTTGGAAAAGCCAACATAAAAAATTAATATTTTTTATGTTACACTCTAAAAACTGCTGGGTTAAAAGTTTAGGTGCTCGGTTATTTTATTTGACCCAACTAGTGGGTAAATTAACACTCTTGCTGGGTTGACACATTCCATTTTATATAGTAGAACTATAGTATAGTATAGTAGTATAGTATATAGTATAGTATAGTAGAATTTTACTTAATATAAATACAGTAGATTCCCTGTAAGAAATACCCCAGATGAAATTAATCTGCTGTTTTAACCTCTGCAGAGATAGTTAGCCAGCGGTAGTTTTCGTTCCAAAGTGTGGCTGCGCTGGGCGGGTACATGAGCTCAGAGCGCCTAGGGATTGTCTGAAGCTGTGAAAATGTTGTGTTTTGAAACCAGCGAAAATTGCAGCGCTTCTAGATAAAACATAATATACCTGACCATAAATAAAAATTTATATTTAGGCCTGTACACAAAATATATTTCACTTAAATATTACAGATTAAAACAAGGAAAGAAGACGTGCTGAGCTTCCGCTCATTGTAATGCAGTGTGCGGTCGCCCCGTCCAAACTTTCTCACCACGCTCTTCCTCGTGCGCTGAAATTTCTCCGGCTGCGTGACACGTTTACACTGCAACACACAAGGTCCTCCAAACCCAACACTGCCAGCAGTCTTTGCAGCAAAATGTCACTCGTTTCAATGGCAAACTCTTGTTGTTGTTTTTTCTCGCTCGGGAAGCTGTTGTTCTTTTTTTTCTTCTTCCTTGCGAAGCTGTGGTGTCTTTTTTTCCATCCAGGGTTTTTTTTTCTCGCTAACCCCGCCCCCTTCAACTTAAAGAGTCAGAATCAACAGTTCTCATGGGGTTGGCTGACATTCTCAGAAAATACAACCAGATTGGAGTCTTCGTTTCATTTTCACTGTAATTCTCCTTTCATTCATATACATTAAAATTATTTTAGAGCCGTCCCATACAAACATAATGAAAATGATGTAGGGCTCTACATTCTCCACCCACCAAGAATCGTTATGTCCCCATAACGAGGAAAGAAAAAACAAAAAAACACATCGGCACAATGATGAAATTCATATCACTATCAGAACCTCCCTTATTTTTTTTATTACCCTGTCAGTATTTTACACTGTCACATATGCACTGCCCATGTTTCCCCAATTTACAGAGAAAAGTAAATTCACCTTTGAGCCAATGTCTTAACAGCATTGACCTTACTTGGGCTTAATGTAATTGCACAAGTGCTCAACTTTCTTCAGGGTACATTCATCCACAAGTATGCAACAGAGCAGTATCTAACAGGATTTGCAGTTGTTGGTCTGAGCAAGGACTGGCTCAAGTTTTGAGCCCAAGAGTATCATAGGTGAGTTTCTTAGACACAACTCTTTCCCTCTGAGATCTTCTACCCATTCCCGGTATATTTTCGGCAGTAGTGTGACCTTCGTCTCTCTGACCCACACTGACAAGGTCTCGCACAGGACTGGTAACAAAGTCACAGAGATGATACTCTTCTCACCATTTGTGATTTTCCAATCAGGGTTCAGTTAAGAGCCTTGAACCAGACTCTACAGATTCCTTCCTCTCAATCCTCTGAGGACTCTCATCTCTTTCATTAGAGCTTTCCACATTCTCTATGACATTGTCATAAACCACCAGCTCCCCCCGAATCGATTTCTGTTCTCCTAGGACTCAACTGGCGGTTGTATGGGAAGTATGGGAAACGACACTCCATAGGTTTCATTTTCACTGTCAGAACTCTCATAGTTTTGATCAACTCTGGTTTCTATTTGCTGCAGCACAGGGGCATCGTCCACTTTCTTTTCTGGACTCTGGGCTGTCTTCCTTTGTCTCCGAGTCCTCTGTCTAGGTTTCACTGTCAGTAACTGGTGGCTGTCTTAACCCTTGTCCAATCGGAAGAATGTGATTCCGATGCAGGATCTTGACTGGTCCATTTCCACTCTCTGGCTCCAGAAGGAACACAGGTAAGTGAGGCATTTGACTCTTTACAAGGTAAGGCTCCATGCTCCATCTGTCCGCCAACTTGTGCTTTCCTTTCAATCCAAGATTCCGGATCAGATCCCTGTCTCCAGGAATCAAGTGAGAGTAACGCAGTTTCTGATCATATCTCCATTCTCATTTTTCTTTCCAGCTTTATCCTCCGCAATCTCATAAGCAGCCTTCAGTTCTAGCTGCATAGTTTTTACAAAAGGCTGGTAAGACTTCTTGGAGGTATCATCACTGGACACACCAAAACGATAGGTAATCTCGCTTCCCTTCCAAACATGAGGAAATATGTCGAATATCCGGTAACTTCGTTCTGACTGCAGTTGTACAAATGTACAAGATGTCCTATGTGTCGACTCCACTAATGTTTCTGCCTTGGATCCAGGGTCCCCAACATGTCCAAGAGGGTCTGATTGAAACGTTCAGGTTGCGGATCACCTTGAGGATGGTACGGCATTGTCCGGGATTTCTCCATTCCTAACAGGTCAAACAACTCATGGATGAGACTGCTCTCAAAATCTCATCCCTGGTCCGAGTGCATCCGTCTAGGCAGCCCATAATGAACAAAGTATTTGTCCCACAGGACTTTTGCTACTGTGGATGCCTTCTGGTCCTTAGTTGGAAAGCTTGGGCATACCTTGTGTAGTGGTCTATGATAACAAGAACATTACAGATGTTTTTGGAGTCTGGCTCTATGGACAGAAAACCCATACACACAAGGTCCAGTGGTCCAGCACTGCAGCAGAGTCTTCCTTTGTACACATCTGGCACACATCTGACAATATTTCTCCATATCGACCTTCACCCGGGGCCAGTAAAACCTTTCTTTCACAAACCCATAGTTCTTGTCGAATCCCAACTGTCCAGAATCATCATGAAGCGACTTAACGACTATTTCGTGGAATTTCTTTGGCAAGCATAACTGCTTCCGACAAGGTTTGTCTGGGACTTGGGTGCACCGAAGCATCACCCCATTATCCAGCACTAATTTTCACTAATTATCCATGCCCCATTCTCTCAGAATGAGTTTGATGTCTTTATGACCTTCTTTCCTGACCAGAGATACATCTCTTCCTTTCAAAGCTCTCCAGATCTCTCCAAGACATGGATCTTCCTTCTGGGCAAAAAATGCTCCTCAGAACTCAGAACTCATTTTTGGAGTCTTGAAAGCATCTAGCATAGCTACATTACAATACTCCCTGGGAACTGACTTAGGAGAACCTCCTAATGATGTGACAATCCTAGTTGCATGGGCCATGCAATTGAATGGATCTTGCTCTGCCAGCTTACATAAAGATCTCACCCCAGAGGATGAGGTATTCGTCTACTTCGGGTCTTTTATTCTCCTATGAGGACGCAGAGACAAGGAGCCAGCATTGACATTTTGCCTACCCAGCCTGTACTTGAGACTAAAATCATATACTGAGAGTGCCTCCAGCCACCTACAGTACAGACCAAAAGTTTGGACACACCTTCTCATACAAAGAGTTTTCTTTATTGTGTTCTTTAGCCCAAACAAGTCTCTTCTGATGGTTGCTTGTCCTTAGCAGTGGTTTCCTAGCAGATATTCTACCATGAGGGCCTGATTCACACAGTCTTCTCTTAACAGTTGTCCTAGAGATGTGTCTGCTGCTAGAACTCTGTGTGGCATTGACCTGGTCTCTGATCTGAGCTGCTGTTAACCTGCGATTTCTGAGGCTGGTGACTCGGATGAACTTATCCTCCGCAGCAGAGGTGACTCTTGGTCTTCCTTTCCTGGGGCGGTCCGCATGTGAGCCAGTTTCTTTGTAGCACTTGATGATTTTTGTGACTGCACTTGGGGACACTTTCAAAGTTTTCCCAATTTTTCTGACTGACTGACCTTCATTTCTTAAAGTAATGATGGCCACTCGTTTTTCTTTACTTAGCTGCTTTTTTCTTGCCATAATACAAATTCAAACTCTTTGAATGAGAAGGTGTGTTCAAACCTTTGGTCTGTACTGTATGTCCTATAGCATCCAGCTTGGCTGTAGTCAAGATGTAAGTTAAATGGTTGTTATCCGTCTGTACCTCAAACTTAATCCCATACAAGTAATTGTGTAGCTTGTCAACCACCGCCCACTTTAACGCCAAGAACTCTACTTTATGGACTGGATAGTTCTTCTCAGAAGGTGTCAGACTCCTGCTGACAAAAGCCACAGGCCTTAACCCTTGCCCTTGGTCCTGATATAGCACACCGCCTAACCCTTCGCAGCATGCATCAACATGTAGAACGTATGGCAGCTGAGGATTTACGAAAACCAACACAGGAGCCTGGGTAAGACTCACTTTCAACTCGTTAAAAGCAGCTTCACAAGCATCAGTCCACCTACTATCAAAAGGATCAGATGCTTTGTACACTACTCTGCTGGTGTCTCCAGCTTTGATCTTCTTCAAGCTTGCTGCAGGCAAACACCCTTGAACACCCTTCAAAACAACTGATTTAGTGGATAGAACATCTTTGAATAGTCTTTAACGAATCTTCTGTAGTACCCACAGAAACCCAAGAAAGAATGAAGCTCTGATACGTTCTGGGGTCTGGGCCTCAATCTTTGAGGGATCTGTTGAGACACCTTCTTGAAACACAATGTGTCCGACATAGCTGACAGAAGTCTGACAGAAAATACACTTGTCCAGAGAAAGCTTCAATCCTTCAGCCTGTAATCTGTCCAACACCTTAAACAGTCTCTCCTTATGTTCCCCCAATGTTTTCCTGAACACGATGAGATCATCCAGGTAGACTAACACCTCCAACAGATTCTTGTTGCCAACTATCTTCTCCATAACCATTTGAAAAGTTGCTGGAGCCCCACAAATCCCTTGGGGCATCCTCTGGAACTGATAAAAGCCCACCAGGCAAATGAACGCTGTCTTTTCTTGGTCTGCTTCATTCATGGGAATCTGATCCACTCCTGAGATCTAATACACTGAACCATTTGCTCCCATTCAAACAAGCCAATGCATCTTCTATGCGTGGGAAAGTATATTGATCTGGGATGGTACGATGATTTAAATGTTCGATAATCCACACACATCCTGACCTGAGCATTTTTTTTACGTACCATGACAATCTGAGAGGCGTAGGGAGATTCTGAATCTCTGCCTCTTTCAACTTCTCAAGATGTTGCCTGATGTCTTCCAGGTGGCTGGTGCCAGCCGTCTTGACCTCTCACGGAAAGGCTTATCCTCTGTGAGCCGAATGTGATGTTGGGTACTCTTCGAACATCCCACATCAAATTCATTACAAGAAAAAACATCCATCCTTTCCAACATTTTCTTAGTCAAGCTTGCTTTCCAGTCTTCAGTCACAGGGGAATCGCCAAAGTTAATCAACTGTCTGACCAGTTTGGCCTGGCCACTGCTCTCTTGTGGGTTAGAGACTATAGGCATGACTTCAACTTGAAACACGTGAGCAATGGGCATTCCTCTTTTAATAATCACTGAATGAGAGGAAACATTTTGGATTGTAACCCCAACCCTTTTTGACTGTACAACCTCAGTAGACTGCACTTCCGGCACTACCAGCAGTTCCTCAGGGAAACGAGATTCTTCAGGCTTATCCACCCACAGAGTCTTATCAGAAAGAGCAGCTATGTATTTCAGAGTCCCATGAACCCTAACACTCTCCCCTGGAGACAATTTTACTAGTTTAGGTCGACGATACCAGACAGTCCCTTGCCTGTCATCTGCATCACACTTTCCGACAGCAATGATCTGTTCATAAGCGAGTCTAATCTCAGGATGCACAGTCAAGGTGTGAAGAAAGTTATTTCCACTCTTCTCTCTGCAAACTTCTACCAGCCTCTTTACCACAGAAGTATTTGTTCCAACCAAAATGTTGACATCTCCGTTCATCTCCAAATTCTCTATTGGAGTCAATGGCAAGTGCTTCAAGTGTTTCTCATAGAAAGATCTGTATAGCAGAGTAACTTACCATAAATCCCTTCCACCAAGATAGGAAGAACAGAACTGGGCCCCACTAACCCGCTTGGAAAAACTGCTGGCTCAACTTTGATTCTTTTACACTTTGTGGAACGTTTTTTACACGTAGCTTCAGGCGGCTCCTCTACTGAGCCCCGGGGAAGTCTCCCAACGACTGTTTCATTTTGATAGGTCGCTGATTGACTCGCCTGAGATTTTCCTCATTTATACATTTGCGCTTCAAATGCCCGTCTTCTCCGCATCGGTAACAGAAAATGTTAACCTTGTTCATGGTTCTAGTTGCCGTTTTAGTCTCTGCAGTCATAGCTAGACTGTGTGGGGCAGGACAATCATGGGTTATAGGTTCTCTTGTTGCAGCTGTCAATCAAGACACCTCGTGCTTAAGTCCTCTGATCTCCTTCTTCAGCTTTTTTATTTCTGAATCACAGATAGTAGCGTTAGCAGATGACTCATTTCTGGAAGGAGACACCACAGAGACAGCTGCCTGGGACCGTGCAGAATTTCTCTCAGACAACAAAGCTTCTTCTTCTCAAACCTCTTTCATTAACTCGTTAAAGGAAGGAGGGGCACACAGCTTATGAGTCATTCTTAAACGCATAGCCACTAGGTCGTTAGAAAGGGCACCTTTGACTATTTGTTGCATGCGAAGACGATTCATAGTAGCGTACTCAATGCCTTTCTTCCTCAGCATACTATGCAGCATTCTGTCCAACCTCAGTAGGTAGGCTGAGAGCTTTTCTCCCTCACTCTGGTACATGCTGCAAAACTTTAACATTATATCTGCAGCATCCTCTGTTTTGCCAAAGGCTGACTCCAGTGCGTTAAGATAATCACTGAAATTAGCTGAGGGGTTTCCAGTCTTCTGAAAGTATGTCAGCTGCAGGACCTCTGAGACAATCTACTAACCTCTGCTTCTTCACATTATCAGAACACTCTTGCCATTCTTCTGGAATGTGAGTAGTCTGCTCTGCCCAAACCTCATACTCATCCTCATCCATACTCATCCATACTCATCCTCTTCAGGAGGAGTTGGGATAAACCCTGAGAAAGGACGCAGCTTCCTGTATCGGACTCTCTCCTCAGATGCAGCCACATGACACATTTGAACAAGAGAATTTATGGCATCGACCAGTTTAGTGTTGAGTTCAGGTGCAGGAGGAGCCAAACTTGGAATATCAGCAAGTGATTTTCCCTCTTTCTGAAGAAAAGAGATCAGTCTTCCTTGTCCTGCTTAGGCATTTCAATTGCAACGCAAACAACCTGTGTGTGCCAGGAGCCTACTTCGGGTCCTCCAAGCTCGGCGGGGATAGACATCTTGGCATTGCTATCATGGGTTTCAAGCAAAACAAACTGCCGTTGCTTACTCTTATCAGAGCGACGATCAAACACTTTGCATGTCCCAATTCCCAGAACAGCATCCAGCACCCTATATATTACTCTGTCTTCACAATCTGCAGGTACATTGCTCAGAATAAAAACTCTGTCGAGCTCAACATCTTTCTCTCTGCACCCTGCAATAATCTTTCTAACCTCCATTTTTTTTTAATTTGGCTCACTGATAATATACACTCAGAAAAACAGGTAATGACTGTTTAGCATCAAAGCTTTTCCTTTGGACACAAGTATCAAAACACAGTTTGTTTGAAGTAGAAATGTCCTTTGAGTGAACGGTTAACATTTAAGTTTAACCAGGGGCTGCAATGTTTGCTTTTAAGCAAAGTAAAAATAACAGTTTCGTATAGGAAATCAAAAATTTCCATCAGATCAATGTAGAAACATACTTTGTGTATCAATGACATAGCAGTTTCACTTTTTTCAGTGTAGAGTTGTAGGACTACAGAGCGTTGACACACTCTGTAGTACTTGGATGCCACCAGTCTGTTGTACGTATCCGGGGAGCTCTATGCTTAATGTCGGCTGCATATTTTTGAGTGAAAATGTTAACCATTAACCACTAAGATGTTTTTTTAGTGGAGCATGTGTGTAAAGCTGGTGATATATACACAGATTTAGTACGTAGAAAATTTGAAACATATTTTCCGGATTGCAATACTGTGCAAGATTTAATAAATAAATATTGAAATACATGAATGCATGTGTTGGCAAACAGAAAGCCATGCCAAAAGGACAAAATGTGTCTAAGGAAATTTTTTAACAAAATATTGTGTGATTCCCTGCTGATGAGCATCTGGAGACAACTGCGCCATTAAAGGATTCGCTTACTCAATAATTTGCAGCTTTATGTTATTAAGCATTAATAAATGACCATATTTTAATATTCTACAAGTAGCTGTACTGAAACTTGGTTAAAGAATTCACCAGCAGAATTACAGTACATAAAGACAGATGGTTGCTTGTTACTGTAATCATTTATAATGCAGAATGTTAATATTTAGATTCAAAGTGACAAATGCAAGTGCTTGCATTTTAAATCACCCATGCTAGAGGTTTTTCCAAAAGTAAAATATGCAATCATTTGCAGATTTAATAAATAAATATTGAAATACGGGTTCTGTGGCAGATGCACCGAGAAATGGTCTGCCTAGTGTTCTGTGTGAGGGTAAACTTTTCGATAATTCTGATAAAATGACAGATGTCTGTCCAAGTCATTCTGAAATTGGCGCAGGACACAGACATTAGTCTAGTAATGGCCCATGCAGCTGTCATTCAAGAAAGAAAATTAACATGCTATTCACAAGGAACCACTTCACTTTATATTGCAGACATTGGGCTGTGGGGGCTTGCTATAAGAAATGCTGGAAGACTCATTGAGAATGGTCCAATCACCTGAGCCCAAATATTTAAAAACAATATTGATTCGCTAAGAACAAAAGTGGGAGGGTTCAGTGCGCACAGTGCTGCGCCCCAAGAATGATTTGAAAAGATCCAATCAGAGCTCAGCCTCAAGTCACATGCTTTTCAATAATGTACGTGCCTACATAGACACTCGTTTGTCGTGAGGAAATTTCACGACTGGACTTATTGCACAGGTGGCATCCTATCACAGTACCATGCTAGAATTCACTGAGCTTCTGAGAGCAACCCATTCCTTCACAAATGTTTGTAGGAGCTGCCTGTCTGCTTGGTGCTTGATTTTACACACTTGTAACCATGGAAGTGATTGGAATTCCTGAATTCAATGTATGGGTGAAGTGAATACTTTTGGCAATAAAGTGTATGTATATAATCTTACAGAAGCATGACTACTTTTGTAGTTTTTTTGTAGTTTTGTATGACATTTTTTTACATTATTATGTGAGACTTTGTTTGTTTGTGTGAAAATTTCTGGTACGATTAGTGTAAAGGCTATTTCTGTGCAAACCTTGCTTGAATGCA
>JAAGKR010001297.1:0-20143 GCA_011419295.1 Clarias macrocephalus
AGAAAAACAAAGAAAAACGAAGATGAGAAAGAGGGTCTGAAGATAGGTAAGTGCAGGATTAGAAAGAAGATGAACAAGGAGATGATAAGGAAAAAGAGAGGTACTGTAAATGAGAGAGGTAAAGCAAGGGGAGAAAGATGAGAACAAGGGAGTATAAGATGAGGAGGTTGGAAAAAGGGGAAGATAAGAAAGATGATGAAGATAGACAATAAAAGGAAGCTGATTAAGAGGCAAAACAAAAAAAGAGGATGAGAGCAATGAAAGCAAAAGAAAGATGAGGAAGATAAAGAGAAATATAAAAGTGGAAGATGAGAGAAAAAAGGCAAAGATGAAGGAAGAGGAGGAAGATGAAGGAAGAGGAGGAAGATGAAGAAGAGAAGAATAAGGCAAATGAGAGAGTAGAAGATGAGACAGATGAGGAAGATAAGAACAAGGATAAGGAAGTTGAGGAAAGAAAAGAAGCAAGAGAGAAGAAAGATGAATGGGAAACTGAGGAAGAGGAAGGTGTGTGTGTGTGTGTGTGTGTGTGTGTGTGTGTGTGTATCCGCTACTGAGACATGAGGCAGAGATGAAGGAGTTGAGGCGAGCTTTTAGCCTCCCGCTTCTTATTCATGACTCCCTGTGGCAACGCTGAATGCTGTTCTCTATCAACGTCTCACCTTTCCTCCTTCATACACATTTTCTCACACACACACACATATACACACACACACATATACACACACACATATACACACACACATATACACACACACACACACACACACACACACACACACACACACACACACACACACACACACCTTTCAAACGTCTCGTCACCTCAATTTATCTGCATAGAAGTCAACAAATAAAAGAGGCTCTTCTTCTTATCCAGGAGTTAACAATAACTCTTGCACTTGTATCTTATCTCTGCTCCTCTGACCCTCGGCTCCATCGAGCACACTGAGTATACACACCAAGTACACGCACCGGGTACACACACCAAGTACACACACCTCTCCCCACATGCTCTGCAACGGCCCTCCCGCTGAGTTCAATACATATCATTTTAAAGCTATTTCTTCCTCCTAACCAGCGTGTGTGTGTGTGTGTATGTGTGTGTGTGTGTGTGTGTGTGTGTGTGTGTGTCTACACAGCTCTAAAGCATGTCATTCTGGAAGATAACGCTTCTTCTATCACTCTATCCTCCAGCTGGTTAAGAGTACACTGAGTGCTAAACAGTGTAAAATCCCACAGCAGATAAAAAGAGAAATATTCATTAAACCGGCACTAATTGTAATCAGCCTTACAATAACACCCAAATTAATTAACAAATAATAACATTTTCAAATTTATCTTTATTCTGTTACATACAGCACTGTGCAAAAGTCTTTAGGCCCTCTGTGTTTTTTTTTTTTTTCCGATATAAGCTTTCCTATGGATTTCTTTTTTGTTATTACTTTATTATTGAGTCGGTACAAAACGATTAGTATTCCAGCACAAAAATAAAAAGTTTAAGAAAAACGTATTTGTATTTATTATAAGTAATAATAAAAGATTATTAAGCCTATTTCTAGTATCTAAGTCCTAGTTCTAGTTATGTACCAATAGAACAAGAAACTGTCAATAAAAATAGCCGAAAATATCTCAACAAAGGTCTAATAATATTTGGCCTGTTGCGATCTCACATTTTAGATTTAAGTTGAGCTCAAAATATTTTATTACTATTTATTTTTTTTGCAGTTTACACAGCAAGAATAAAAAAGTAAATATATTAACACATTATCCATACAATTATCAAAGAAAAGAAAGATAAAGACAAAAAGAAGAAGGAAAAAAAGGAAGTGATAAGTCAATGATAAAAACATTTAACATTGCAATAGATAAATTCCAGAAGAAGAAGAAAGAAAAAGAGATTATTAAAAAAAAGAGAAAATAAAGAAAAAGATAAAAGAAAGTAATGATTATTTTATTAACAGTAAAATAAACAAACGTAACATAAAAATAGAAAGAAAAAATAATTATTTCTTCATATTCTATTATTATTATTATTATTATTATTATTATTATTATTATTATTGTGATAGTTAATTATTATTTATATAATTAGTTCTATATATAAGAACAATTATTTAAAAAAAATCAAAGATCAAGAAAGAAGAAAAGAATCCAAATCCCCAAATCCAGCTTAGAAATACAAACATTCTTGAGCTTCAAGCCACTAATGAAGTGAACATGAGAAAGAGAAGAAAATGTTACTACTGCTCTGTTTTCAGAGCTGGAGTGGTCATGTAAGTGATCACATGACATCACGTGTGAATCAGTGCCATGGATGTTGATGTTAGCATTGTGAGGCATAAGTTCATTAGTCTGCCACAGGTGGAAGAGGAGATGTGATGAACCCTATCAGGCTAACATCTCCACCGGGGAGAAAAGGGAAACCTGGCAACAGCAGGCCACGCATGAAATTACATCAGCACCCTCGCTCTGCGTGTAATTTCATTATGATGGATGCGAAGGGAAAGCGTAGGTGTGGTGTAATTAACAGGTAATTGACATTAGAGAGCTGGCTTGCATGCGGTTGGCACAGGAGAGATGCGCTTCAGGTTCTGACTTTACACAGTCTTCCAGGCCACTTTGGCGTGTCTTCGGGGTCACATGCATGAGGGAGAAGGTCATGCTGGATTAGACACAAGGCCTCGATAGAGAAAGATGAGTTAGTCTGATGCGCAGGAAACATGGGAGGTCACAGAGCAATACAGAGAAAATACAAAGTAAAGTAGTAACCATGGAAACAAATGAGTAAGCACAGGCGATTCAAATCAAGTAAAAAGGTTTTCCATGAGAGAACAGAAGAAACAAAAACTGACTTATTTTCCCAGAATCGTTCTTAAAAATGGTTTTGTAATCCATTTTTGATAAATAATTAAAGGGCTGAATGGTTGGATGGAAGAAAACAGGCAGGAAGAAAAGACAGAAAATTAAAACAGAAAAATGAAATAGATGTACAAATTAGACAAAAAAAGGCAAATGTAAAACAAAGAAGGAAGGAAGGAAGGAAGGAAGGAAAGAAAGAAAGAAAGAAAGAAAGAAAGAAAGGACAGCAGGCCACGCATTAAATACATCAGCATCCTCAGAAAGAGAGAGAGAGAGAGAGAGAGAGAGAGAGAGAGAGAGAGAATAAAAGAGTGAGAGAGGGGATAAGAGATTCAATGAGTGAAAGAGAGAGAATAGGATAGTAAGAGAGAATAGGGAAATGAGTGAGAGGATAAGAGTGTGAGGATAAGAGTGAGAAGGAGAGGATAAGAGAGTGAGGGAGAGGATAGGAGAGTGAGGGAGAGGATAGGAGATTGAGGAAGAGGATAAGAGAGTGAGAGCGAGGATAAGTGAGTGAGAGCGAGAATAAGAGAGTGGGGAAGAGGATGAGAGTGAGAGAAAAGATAAGAGAGTGGGGAAGAGGATAAGAGAGTGAGGGAGAGGATAGGAGAGTGAGCGAGAGGATAAGAGAGTGAGGGAGAGGATAGGAGAGTGAGGGAGAGGATAGGAGAGTGAGGGAGAGGGTAGGAGAGTGAGAGCGAGGATAAGAGAGTGAGAGCGAGAATAAGAGAGTGGGGAAGAGGATGAGAGTGAGAGAAAAGATAAGAGAGTGAGGGAGAGGATAGGAGAGTGAGGGAGAGGATAAGAGAGTGAGGGAGAGGATAGGAGAGTGAGGGAGAGGATAGGAGAGTGAGGGAGAGGATAAGAGAGTGAGGGAGAGGATAAGAGAGTGAGGGAGAGGATAGGAGAGTGAGGGAGAGGATAGGAGAGTGAGGGAGAGGATAGGAGAGTGAGGATAAGAGAGTGAGTGCGAGAATAAGAGAGTGGGGAAGAGCATGAGAGTGAGAGAAAAGATAAGAGAGTGAGGGAGAGGATAAGAGAATGAGGGACAAGAGTGTGATAGTGTGTGTTTTTTTCTCAGGACGCCTGTTGAAACCTGTTTGTCATTGTGCTCAGTCGCCAGCCAGCCGTGTTTCTCGCAGCAGCAGTAATCTGCCAAAACCCACTTAGTGTCAGCCAGGATTGTTATTTGCTCATCACCATAAAAGCATTTTCAACAGGCGAAGCCGACGAAGCAGAACACTGTTACTGTTGCTCCTGTGGACACAACAATTTAGCAAAACACTAGCAATCTTCAAAAATAAAACTATCTATCTGTGCTGTGGCAGGAACAGAAAGCTGATCGAGCTGCTGGGAGATGATCAAATCAAACAAAACACTATCCTTAACTAAAGATATTATTTATCATCACATCTGTCAGATCTTTTTACTGTCATATGCAACGCTTTATTGTGTTTCTGTAAAAGAGTACATCTTGACAAACACTACCCCAGATTCAGTTCTCGATTCTGGTGGGTCAGATGGTGCTTTGCTGGAATGGCAGAGTTGACTGTACTTCATCTTAAAGGCAATGTGACACCATTTTGTGGAAAAACAAAATAGAAGCCCAGTGTTTTTATAATGAAATAATAATCGGTGATGGAAATGTTGTGAAGAGGAGCTAGTGCTCTTCACAGGAGGGAAAGAAAGAAGAAAGGAAGGAGGGAAGAAGGAAAACAAAGTCTAGAAAAATAGAGGAAAATATAAAAAATGAAGTGGAAATACGAATCAACACAAAGAAGGCTAGAAATATTTTTTTAATGAAAAAAGAAAGGATGAAGCAAAAGAACAAAAATTTAATATAAAACTAGAAAGAAAGAAAGAAAGAAAGAAAGAAAGAAAGAAAAACAGATAAAAGCTGGAAATGTAGAAAAAATTTAAAGAAAGGGAGGATGAAGCAAAGAAACAAACATCTAATATCTAAAAAAAGCAAATAAAGAAAGAAAGAAAGAAAGAAAGAAAGAAAGAAAGAAAGAAAGAAAGAAACTTGAAAAATATTAACCAAAAAAAAAGGTAAGGATGAATTAAACAAATATCTAATTTAAAAATTAGAAAAAGGAAAAGAATAGTTTTTTTTTTTAATTAATGGCTAGAAATATAGCAAAAAGATAAAGGAAATGAAGGTTGAACCAAATAAACTAACATGTAATTTACTAATGAAACAAACATAAACAAAGAAACAAAGAAAATGAAGAAATGAAGAAAATGATAGAATGCGCACAAAAAGGCAGCCTGAACTCAGCTTGATAACTTTCCTCAAACATCACAACCTAAAGTGTTTTTCCCCTCTTATATCCCCCCTATTTTTATGACAAT
This sequence comes from Clarias macrocephalus, assembly GCA_011419295.1. Lineage (NCBI taxonomy): Eukaryota > Metazoa > Chordata > Actinopteri > Siluriformes > Clariidae > Clarias > Clarias macrocephalus. The sequence continues at coordinate 5,215 of JAAGKR010001297.1, forward strand.
TAAACTGTTACCATCAGTTTATCATCAGTCTGAGGTAAAGTGGAGCCTCTACTGTACAAGACCCGTCATGCAGCATTTTATTTTGAGTGGTACCGTCAGACTTTAATATACCGTAGGACCTTAACAAGCATCACAAGGTTATACGCACGAGTCGTACGCAGATATTTAAATTCCAGTCAGTTTCAGGAGACATAAAGAAGCGCCTCAAACGACAATAACGGCTTGTAGATAACAACAATTTCAGTCACCTTGTCTTGCATCTAATTATGAGATATATATCCAAATGACCCCAATGTCTCTGCGTACATTCACACAGACGATTCTCCACCACCAGGGGTGTGTTACTGCTTCTTCTAAAAGCTTTCCTAAAGGCTGGAGGGGAGCTTATTGAGGCGTCCTGCGGGCAGACATGGCTAAAAAACCGAGCACATTTACGAGCGCGACAGCGGGAATGCGTGATGTAGAAGAGGAGCTGTTGAGGCAGGGGGTTGAGAGAGCTGTCAGCTAGACCCGGTGCTGCTACTTGCTGAAAATATATGGGAGTTAGAGGAAGGGAGAAAAGTCGCATAAGCGATTTGAAGTCTTGCAAAGTTGAAAAAAAAAAAACTAGTTCGTCTGGTGTAGGTTTCTATTTTAATATTTTTTTTTATTTAAAGGTCCCATATTTCATTATGTCTTTAACAAGTTAACATACATCTCAAAGCGCTCTCAAAGTGTTAATGATCCAGCTTAAATATACCTCAGCTATTGTATTTTTATACCTCAAACTCCCTCTGTTTCTTATATGAGGTCATCTTAGGGGGGAAATCTGTTGTTTAAAGGTTGGACAATACAAAAATGAAAAAAAAAAAGGAATGTCTCACACAATAGGGAGCCATATGAATACCAAAAAGTGGATATCACATTTTATGAAAAAAAAAAAAAGGTTTTTTTTTTCATAAAATGTGAAAAAAAGGTGCTGTTTACAACATATTAATCTCAACAGTGAACTAATGATCCCGGCGTTCAAGACTGAAAAGTGATGAAACATTGTGTGGTAATATCAACATTCTCAAAATCTCCTGTATAAAATAGTAATAGTGGACGGTTATAACATTATTATAAGAACTATTACAGTATAACAATAGAGAAATTGTCCAGTTTCTAATTTCTGCTAATTTATAAGAGTATTATAAATGGATCAGCGGTAACATGCAAAACATTATGCCCAGTGTTGTGTAGGTTCCCCTTGTTCTTCCAGGGAGGCGCTGGCCCCTCAGGGAATGGGTCCACAAAACCTCTGAAGGTGTGCTGTGGTATCTGGGACGTTAAAGCAGATCCATTACGTGCTGTAAGTTACACGGTGGGCCTCTATGGATCAGACTTGTTTGTCCAGTGCATCCCATAGATGGTCGCTTATGGGAAATTTAGATCTGGAACTTGGAGGACTGAACATCCTTGAACTCTTCTAAGTGAATGCAACACATGTAGTGTCTTGCTATTAATGCATTGCATTAATTAATAATTATGAATTAATAATAATTATTATGAATAATAAATATTTTATCATTAATGCTATTGTATTATTTTAATATATTTTAAACATATTTTAATGAACTGCTTGTAAGAAACAAAATTTTCGTGTCTTTTTTTTTTTTCTTTTAAGAAAATGAAAATTAGAGTATGCTGGACATCAGGCCTATAACTCTCTGGTCATCGCACCTGGTTTTTCTTGCTTTCTGCAGCTTTCATCCTGTTCTCTCTCTTTTTTGTGCTGTCAACCAAAAGTTAACAACCAAATATTTATAATTAATAAAAGCTTTACATGCAATTAGTCCATATCGATTGATAACATTTTTCCGGATGTTGGGTTGCTGTGGGCAATGTGGGAAGGCAACATCATTTTGACGATTATGCCATATTAATAACTATTATAGACTTATAAACTACGGTTCTTTCACCTGAACCTGGTTGTTTTTTCTTAAAACAATCTATAGGAAAAAATGTCATTTAAATGTAGTTATGTTTTGTTCAAATCGTTCGAGTCACTGTTCACAGATCTACTGGAAAAATAGCAATATGAGTTATGTAAATCCCAGATTGACCCGGTCTCTTATCCTGAACTACAAAAACATTTGACATAAGTAAGATGTTATAATGCAACCTTCTGTCAACTTGACATCCCAGCACAAGTTTGTCACAATTTGAAAAGTGAACTATTTAAATTAAAAGAAGCTCCTCGTAAATATCAGCTGTTTATAATGGCTTTTAGTATTTACATTAAAATAAAATTTTCGAGTTTAGAAATTTATTAAAAGGAAGTCGATGGATCAAAAAGACTGGCAAAAAAAAAAAGTGCTTTGAGGTGTCACTAAAATGGACAAAGCAAAAAAAAAATGAGAGCATTATAGTCTTGTAAATGTGGAGATCAGATAGCCAGAACAATCCATCCGTAATTCAATAGTTATCTTTACACAAAAAAATGCTCGCAGACTTGGTATTTAGTATTTTGGCATTCTAACCACGATGGCTGTCCACACAGCACGGGAGGGGGGAAGGTCATACAGAAGAATGTCATATAAATTGTCTTTCTTCTGCCGAACTGGCGGATGAGTGGAGAAAAGAAAGGCGCTCAGCGGTGGCATCAGACGTTTCATTTAGAGCCTGTCAGACAGCTTTTCACAACATCTTAGCAATTGAAAACGCTTTACGTCTCTGAATGACAAGTCATCTAAGTGGAGGACAAGGAAAGGAGGCGAACACTCACTCTGTGCTATCTTGGCAAGATGAAGACGGTTGACCCAGGAGATCTTGCTGAGAGGACTAGGAGTGTTGAACACCACCATGAAGCTGACTGGGCGGCCAGACCTGGTACAAACACATGAACGAAAGAAAAATGAGTTTTTAAAAGATAAATGTATTCACATTTATTCGGTGTTTGCTGCCAGAGACTACTGTATGCAGTCACAATTAAATAAACAAGTCAATTAAAACAAAATGTCTAAAAAATAAATAAATGAATAAAATGAATAAAAACTTAGTTTTAGTTAAATATCATGTGTGGAATTAAATTGGGCAAAGTTCCAGCAAGGTATTTGTTATTAACTGACGATGCATACTGAGGAATTACAATTCAAGAGAAATTTCATCACAAGTCTCAGATTGACTTGACCACCCCTCATATGTACTGTATGTATATATAGTGTGCATCATTTCCTTCTTTTTAAAATATTTCCAATTTAATTATAGAATTATAGTAGCACTGAACACCTAACAATACTCACATTATTAAAATTAATAAGGTGAGTATTCTTAAGTGTTCAGTGCTACTAGAATTCTATAATTAAATTGGTAATTATACCAATTTTTTTTTTACAAATTTATATTTATAAGGGGTAATTACATTATTAACCGGGGTGAATAAGCAATACATTTTCTTATAACAGTAATTACAGCAAGTGTTTTTTTATAAATAGATAGATCTATAAAACATGATTACATTTGTCTTTATTCTGTAGTTCATTTCATTTCTTTCCCTTTTTTGGTGAGTACAGTATATGAACCCTTTTTAATATTTGCAATTTAAATCTATATCTATCCATCTATTTTATATATATTATTAGTAGCATTATTATGAGTACTAGTAGTAGTAGTATTACAGAGTGCTTTGTCATGCAACAAATAAACCAGAACAAAGAAATTCATTATATTTACATGACAAATTTCCCTTTTTCATAACGTGCCTTCAGATAAATTATAGCTGTGATTAATTCTTTAATGTAACATAGACTAGGGCCACCCATGGGCTTGGTTAAGTCTTTAATTTATTACAACACTTTACACACCACCACCTACACAATGTCACTGCAAGCATGTATTTTATTTTTAATTAAACACTATTCAAAATATGTATAAATAAAAGCCCACTCATGCAGTTTCCAGCCATGTTGTAGAAATTCCAGCATTAGTGTGAAGGGTTATTAGTGCTCAAGGAGACCCAGGTCATTCACTGAGCCAAGTTCATAGGAATCCTAATGAGCAGGAGACATTTCTGTGAATTTCATACGAATAAAGTAATAAGAAAATGCTTGTTGATGACTCTAATGTTAACCATTTATATTTTTAGAAGGCTGTTATTAATGAAGTTGTCTGAAAGAGTCATGGAACTCTTACTTTAACCATCTGTAACCTTTTTCAACAAATCGCTGAATTTGCACTTTTGAGACCATAATGGCTCCATGGTGATGATTATTTATGAAAGAGAACCAGAAAAGGGATTTTAATGAAGTAAAGAGTGCCGAATCAACTCGCCAGTGACGAATTAAACTCTTCCAAATGGGCTAAATCCACTTGGAAATGGGGAAATGGAGTGTAATCAGCAGGGGTAATGATACTCAATCACACAGGTATCGAGCTCAAGGCTCGTCTGCCAAACACAGCCCACTACCTTGTTTCATTTAGATCATGTAAAGTATCAGTAGCAGTTATTTGACATTTTTTAACTAAAATTCAGACCAGACCAATGGGATTCTATTCCATGCAGGTAAAATGCCGCTTAAAGTCAATTCCAATTAAAATGTTTTGATCAGACCAGCATACACACACACAGGAAAAAAAAAAAAAGATTTAGAAAAGTCAGGTGTTTAGATTCAGTCACTGACTCCAAATTCCAAAGTGAATCAACTACAAATATGCTCATAGAAGGAAGATTGATAGAGCAAAATGAGTGACTAAAGAAATGAGTGACTAGAGCAATGTCTGATCTTTACTCTGTGCCATCTTTTAAATCGCTTTCTTAACATTAGGTATTTTCTTTAAAGAAAAAAAAAGAAAAAAAAAGTTATACACAGGCAACTCATTGTCTTCCTCATAAAGAAACCACTAATGATTAGACTACAGCGTTTGGCTTTGATGACTTGGCACTAGGCTCAAATTTAATTAACATTGACCCAATTTATACAAACCTTTTCAAAGCATATCCAATAAAACTTAGCAAAGAAAAGACGAGCTTGTTACAATAGGGAGGCAGTTATGTATTTGCATATCTCAAAATCCAAAGCTGCATTATTGAATTGGTAAAGAAAATATACAGTTGTATCATATGAGTTCTTGTCCTCTGTGTATTCTGCAATTTTCTCAAAAGAACAAGCAAATCCAAGTAGATTCATATTCTGTAATGTGCAAAAGTCTTAAAAAATTTTGTTGTTGTTTTTTTTTTTTTTTAAGAATTTGTTATGCATGTGCATTTTATGATTTCATTATTGCATCAGTAATAATGCATATTTCCAAATATTAGTATAATCGAACAAATTTAAATGGTACAGAAAAATATTTGTTATGCCAGAAAAGAAAGCAGCATAATATACAAGAAACCACTTTTGAGATGAATTGAAAGCTGCTGGGTTTTGCATGCAAATAAAGAAGCAGGCGCATCAGTCAAAGCCGTCAGATGAAGATCAGTAAAACTTAAAGGCTATAAACTTCATTCATTCATATCATTTGTCCATATCAACACTAACCATCTGTAGGTGCCATTGCTTTTACGAGAGGCATTCATGTCCAACCAGGACTTTTGATTGTGCAAGATAACAGAACACAGTCAATCGAGGTAAAAAAAACACCCTCTATTTTCTACATAATCACCTGCTACACTGATGCACTTATGACAGTGTTTCACTAATGCTTGGATCGCACCAAGGTAGAAGGTTTTCTCAATATGCCAGAGCCATGATAGGGCTGTCTGTTTCAAGTCTAAAGCCTCTCAGAAACGCATCTTAAGGCCCAAGCATGTGGAAATGACTTGGAGCAAGGTCAGGACTATATGGAGAAGTGGCAATAACTCCCACCTGAGTTCGTGTAATGCACAAGTGGTGTTAGTAAATGATTGTGTACAGTTCCCACAGACAGCTGTATCTCTTCTGTTTTCCACGATTTTCAAGACATTCGACTGCAGTGTGCTCGGAGCCACCTCGACGGCGATCATCATTCACAGATGTATGGCCTTCCTTAAATCTTTTGCACCATTCAAATGTTTTATTGCGGGTAAGAGTCTCATCACCATACTGTGCTTAAGGTCTTCTGTAAATGCCAATTGGTTTTACACCTTCATTCACCAGAAATTTCAGCTTTGCCTTGAATGCCCATTGTACTTAAGGTCCCGTATTGTACCATTTCTTAAGCAACTTAACACGGCTCTCAGAGTTCCCCAAAGTGTGTGTTCCAGCAGAAAGACCCCTCCATATGCACCATTTTAGTGTAAATTAACTACTCCTTCGCCTCACAAGAGAACAGCAGAGCTGAGCAATGAGCCGGGGAAGTGCTCGTCTTATATGAGGTAACACCAGAGAGAAAATCCAATGAGCAATCCAAACATGGAAAAAGAAAATAAATAAATAAATAAATAAAAAATAAATAAATAAATCAGGGAGAGTCCCCGCTCCCCATGTTTGTTTTTATTTACGCGTGCACACACACACACACACACACACACACACACACACACACACACACACACACACACACACACACACGCGCTGAATACCCACTTAAATGTCTAAATAGTGAAGTTTGCATAAAAGGTCCCCCTTTAGACTTTATGAGGCACTTAATGCATCACTGATGTTGAGCACTTGTTAACATTTAGTGACCATCAGCAGTAGTAAGGAGGCTGGGTAGGCAGTGAGACGGAGGTGGCTCACGTTCAGTCATGGTTAGAAGGTAATTGAGTGCAGTTTGCAGCCTGCCCGAGCACCTGTCATATCAGCACCTCAGCCTGCTTTATATTCACTCCCAGACTTCAAAAAAGGCAGAGTCAGGAATTGAGAAAGAAATCACAGTCATGGGGAAAAATGTGTGTGTGTGTGTGTGTGTGTGTGTGTGTGTGTGTGTGTGTGTGTGTGTGTGAAAATATATGTGTATATATATATATGTGCGCACACACACGCTTGCACGTACTGCACTCATAAAAGGCAAGAACTCAGCAGGCTGTATCTGTAGCGTTTTCTTTCCTGCTCATGCATTTTCTCCGTGCTCAGCAGAAAGATTTCCACAAAGGTGAAAATAAAGTGCAGAAGTCATGGAATCACATTCCACATGAAATGCAGGCTTGGAACAGCCATAGCTTCCTCCTCCTGGCTGACCAACAAGCTAGGTCTAAGTGTGTGTGTGCGCACATGTATGCGTACATCAGTGTGAATGAGAGCCAACAGGCAACAGGCAACAGGGAAGAATGAAGACCAGGCCACCGAGTGATATGTGGCAGGTGGGCAAGTGTTGTGTGTGACAGTAAGCCATAAAAACAGGACAGATGTTAAAATGAATGCCACACAGCATTCATCACACACGAAACACTTGTGATGCATCTACAGTACCAAAAAGGCTACTGAGGATCCTGAGAGCTCACTTCAATCTAACACTAACGACTAAGGGTTGGAGCTGTTAGAATGAAACATTTTCTCCTATAAGCTTCTACATGAAAGCTTTAAGTGTACCTTGAGAGGGACCTTAAGTGTCCTAGAGACCAATTTTCAAAGAGCCCATTGCTCATGAAAATGTGCAGAGCAATATATAGTTAATATATTGATTCAATATATGGTTAATATATTGACTCAAATTGAAGGAATCAATTTGAAGATATTGGATTATGGAAGGTTCGAAGGTCCAAAGTAATAATAAAGTAAGGAACAGCCTTACAATAATAAACAATATATTTTTTTCTCCAGATGGTGTTTTGATAATGGTTTCGGAGAGCACTACCTGACAAGTAACTCCATACAATAGATGTTCAGTTGAGATGTGGTTAGTGTAAAAGCTATACAGTAAGGCCTCTACATACAAACATTCAAGTTACGAACTTTCGAAGATACGAAGAAGCATTTGCGCATGTTCCATTTGCTAAAGTTAGATCACATGTCTGGCATACATTGTTACGTGTGCAGCGTGCATCCGTCGCAAGTGCTTACAAGTCCAGGATGTCCACAAACAAGCATAAAAGCTACAGCGAAAAAGCTGGTACTGCGAAGAAGCTGGTACTGCCAAGAAGCGTCAAGCAATAACAATGAAGAAGAAACTGAAAATAATTTAGAGAATGAAGCAAGGTGAAAAGATGCTTGTTCTTTTAAGATGAATCGTTCAATCATCAGCATGATTCTAAAGAACAATGAACTGTAATATACTGTGCATAGCCAACTATTTTAGTAGCCTAGTACCTAGACAATGTTTGTTGGACTTGCAAACAAACTGGACTTAGAAACAAGCATTCAGAATGGAACTCGTTCATATGTAGGGGACTTACAGTACTGTAGCAACATTCATATCCATCAAAGTGTTCAGTGACTCATATGCCCTGTGAATGGGTTGGAATACTCCTAGAAGATACCTCACCCATTTCACCATATTTTTATTATGGAGCATCACGAAAAGTGTAGATCAACAGTGTCTATCGTGCACTTTCGCAGACTTGTTAAATCATGACAAGCAAACATATATAATTACAAAAAAAAAAAAAAATTTAATGTCCCTGGCTTTTCGTGTCAATTAGAGTGCAGAGTATGAATGAGACAGTGAGTGTCTCGATAGGCATGAGGTATGGTGTGTAGATATTTCGATAATAATAATCTAGATAATAGATTTTTATAAAGATATAAAAGTACTTAGAACACTTCACGTGTCCATCTATATAAATGACCACATTTATATAGATTTAAAAATTAACACCACATACAAAAAAGTAAAAAATCATTTTAACCCAGACTTAATGATCCATGACCGAAAAGCATGTCACACCCAAGTGAACAGAAGATTAGGATTCAAGCTGTGTCACTCAAAGGCCACAACCCTGGAGCAGCAGGTGAGCTGTCTGGATGCCAATATACCACCTGTCAGCCTCTGACCCTTGTCCCCACCCTGAGCACCAGACTCAGTTCTCCTAAAGGCACTTGTAATCACTGAGCTCTATGTCATTTTAAAAATGCTTTAGCTAATTTTTTTATATACCAGGTTAAACCTCATCAGAGGTGGCATAAAACATTTTTGAGATTAGCTCAGTGTACAAATAAGTCCTTCATTACATATTACTTACTTATTAATACTTTATTATTATCTGGCAAGTAGGGTGGAGCTGGAAGGTGCCGAATGGTTTCGACATTTTCAGGGGTTGAGCTTGTTGAAGATCCTCCTGATCTCTTGTTGTCTTCCAGTGGTGGTCTTCTGCTCTTAAAGCGAGCATGCCACTCAAAACACCTTGACTGATTTATTGCAGCATTACCATAAATTTGCCAAATCATGTCTCTCGCACAAACTTGTCCTCTTTCACGTTCGGTCTTTGTTCTAACTTGCTTTCCATAATGAAATTGCAGACGTGGTAATGCAGGTGTCTGAACAGCTCCAGTTGCTTATGTAAGGGCCGTGACTTTTTTAACACCAACTTATGAAGGTTGGTGCTCTCTGTGACTGTGCATGCAGCCTTGTGCTGCCATCTGTTGCCATGTTACAAAACTATTCTTGCACCTTTTTGATACCACCACATATGAGTAAGGCACTTGTGCAAATCAAAGACAGCACAGTGAAAAATTGGCTTGCCTTTAAAATACCTGGCAACTGTGGCTATCTTTAAAGGTTTTATATTTTATAACATTAAAGACCAAAACATAATGTCCAGTATTGTCTAGGTGTCCCTTTTGTCACAAGGGCAGCTCTGAGGCATGACTGCACAAGATCTCTAGATCCTTTAAGTACAGTACTGTGCTGCAGGTTGCAAGATAATATCTGCATGGGTGGGACTTGTTAATCTGTAGATGCTCTTTGCCTGCCATGGTGCATACACCGTAAGTGGTGGTGCACTGATTGTTCTGATACCTTTCTATCGTAGCCAGAGGTGACTTTTCTGTGCTATATTGGCTTTCTGTGGCTTTCTCAGACCAGAGGTACTGCCTTTGGACCCCATGGTCATGCGAGTGAGCCTTGGGCACCCACGATTCTGTCACCAGTTTACTGCCGTATATCAGTGTTCAAGGAGTGCATTCAGGGTCCAAATGTTAGGACAAAATATTCATATGTGATTTTTTTTTTTTTTTTTTTTTTTACAAATTCAAATTAGCTTACAGTAAGTCTCTATTCAGATTATAGAGATCTCCACATAGTGCCAATTGAATTCAAAATATGTGTCCATTTGCATAAACTATTTAATAAATCAATCGTTTTGGCTACTCCCATTAGGAGTTATTTGAGGTCTTTTTTGATTTATTATTTTTAAAGGGGTTTCTGTGGGACGCCCTTCCTGATGCACCCCCTGAGATTTTTACCCAGGATTGGGACCAGGCATCCTGCATCCCCAGTGGCTTTGTGTGGGGCATTGGCTTAGACATGAACGCACGTCTTCCACATCAGATGACAAGCCTGAGATTTATAGATATTGTTATACCAGATGTATCCAGTTCATAGGCACATATCAGAATAGCACAACCAATTCTGGCACATATTGTGCACAGTCCAAGATTTGTTTACTTGCAAGTGAACAATGATAAAAATTTTGCTTGAGTAAGGTCATTTATTAAACACATATTTGTCGTTTTCATAAATGAACGTGGGTGCTTGTCTCATTTCGCACCTGCTGTTTACACGATGTCAGTTCTTGTAAAATACCATAAGCAAATCTGTCTCTCTCTTATCCCCCTCCTTTGTTCTTCTTTCCTCCCCATCCTCCCTAGTGTCTGTCCTTCCATCTCCTACGCGAATCCCTCACTAATCCGTCTTCATTTCCTCTCCTCCACAGCCATCCTTCTGAATGACAATTCCTCCCGTCTTTGCACAACGAGGATAAGCACATCCAGGTGCAGGGTGGCGTGAAAAGCGCACAGCCTCCGCCACAACACATTTGCAGCCGCCCTTTCCTAATGTAACATAATAGTGGCATGTCAGAAGCCCCATTGAAAGAAATTTTAAAGAAATTACTATAGTGTTCACAATGAGGCTAAGTGAAACGAGTTCTATGGCAAGTGTTAGCACCAAATTGACACATCTGTGCTCACTGTCCCAAGGTCAAAACCTGCCAACAATTCTTCCCATGTACTAAAGGTAATGAATTTAAGAAATGATCCCTTAATGATTTGACTAGCCATCCTATTAGGCCAGTAATTTGCTAGTTAATAAAAAGTTTTGACCAAATCCTAATCAGATAGTAAGGGTAGGTGATCCAGAGAGCAATTTCAAGAAGCATTCAAATCGTCATCACTTGAACGCCTCCTCAGGCCTGCAGTAAAATGTTTGAAACTAGCGAGAATCTTTTTAAATTGCTCAGAAGTTATCACAGACCTGCTCTGCATTACGGACAAAAAATATTCACTACTGTAGCTCTTTTTAAATCAAGTGCTGGAGCAAGGCTGTGAGAAAACGGGCATCATTTTAATGATGAATGCTGTGTGTGCGTGCATGCATTGGATGTCAGAAAACTAAACAAGTTTGGGAAACTGCACTTAACTTGCTGCTTGACTCAGTTGAGAATTTGTGACCCAGACTTGCACTTCAGAGACAAAACTTGCAGCTAAAGAGGCATGATTCAGACTTGAGATCCAACTCAGGTTTGCAGATCAGACTTAGATACTGAGCCAGACTTGAGATTTAACACAGACTTGTGGTTTGGAGAGCTGACCCTTGACCTGGGTTTGCAGGACGGAAACATAAGACTTGACTTCAGACTTGCAGTTTAAAGACATAAGACTTGACACTGACTTTCAGCACCAAGACTTGAGCTTTGACTTCGGGCTTTAGCTTAAAAACCTGACACTTGACACATAATATGTGACATGGGCATGCAGCATAGAGGACTAATACTCGACTTGGAATTCCAAGTTCAAGACCTGAGACTTGACTCGAATTTGCAGCTTAGAGACCTGAGACTTGAATTAAATTTATAGCTCTAACTTAGACTTGAGACAAAGACTTGAAACTTGCCTTGGAGTTGCAGCTCAAAGAAATTAGACTGGACTTAGACTTGCATCTAAGAGGCTTGAGCCTTGACTTGGATTTGCAACTTAAAATCATCAGATAAACTCAGACACCCAGCAGCTTAGACACCCGAGACCTTTCTCAGATTTGTATGTAAAGAACTGAGATGTGACTTAGACTTGCAGTTCAGTGGTCTGTGATTTGGTTTAGATAGGCATTTTAATGTTCCAAATTGCAATAAAGGTACTTGATGTTCCAACTTGAAATTCAAATCAATAATTTGGGAACACAGACCAGTCCTAGAGCCACACTTTGTGTAAGGCTATGTTCTAGTTTATGTCCATGCATTTCATAAGTATAAAAATGTAAATAATATTTTTTTTTTTGTCTGAAATGAGCAATGTAGCATCTTCATTATCAGCTGAACTATGACTATAATTTTATGATGAAACTTAGATTTTAGTAGAGAAAGCCCTTATGAACATGAAATGCAATTTGGATGTAAGACTAAATCCACATGTAATTAGCTCCCATGAGTTTGGCTCTGATCAAGAGAATTGGCATGACTAATAGGCCTTTGGGTCTGATGAAGAGAATATGAATAGTGTGATACTTCTGTGATATCTCTCTGACTTTTAAGAACAGTTTTCTGACTTTACCCATGTCCAACTGATTTTGAGGATCAGGTCAGTCAGTCTAAGCTAATTCTGTACTAAAAGCATGGAATAATACTCACTTGTCTGGCTTGCCAGGGACTTGTAGCCGAAGACGACATTTGTTGGCGCTCTGTATTTGTTCTTCTTTGATTCGGATGAGCCTTTGCAGGGCCAAGCACCAGTCTTGTGCCACAGTGGTGTTCAGGTTCTTCGAGAACACATGATAAAAATGAATAAACAACATGAGTAATATTTTATTTGAAGGGTACCTACATTGGATAATTTGAATAAAGAAAGACAGCAGAGCTCATGCAAGATGCCTGTCAAAACTTGTGAAGTAACAGTTTTTAATAAGTGCATTTCTTTGTTCCTCTATTAAAAGAGAAAAAAAGAAGACCTCTCAATTATCATCTTGGATTGACTCTCTAAGTCTTTTTTTATTCTTACCTTGGAAGCTATCAGCACAATCATGAATTATTAACAGATCCTCTTTGGGATGTTATAAAAGATGAATCAGTGTCATTTTCTATAAAGCTCTTATGTACTGTTATATTAGAATACATTGCGAGCACTGTTTAGAAATTTAGCTCCAGTTTGCTTAGCAAATGATGTGCACTCATAGACAGACTGACAAGTTTTCTGGCGATACAATGCTCATTATAAACACTCTAGTGTAATAAATCTCTTAAACAAAAAATGTGATGCATCACATTAAGGTGAGCTTGGTTTCCTCCATATTGTTGTTAAAATGTGTTGATAATGAACACTCCTTATAATGAATCATGTCAGCAACTCATAATATTGCTAATAATAAAGATAGCAATATGTTCTAATGCATTTTCAGAAATAATCATAATGTGTACAACACCTTACACATGCCCTATGATGCATCATATGAAAAAATTCACAGTCACTATCAGTCTGATAGGACATTTCTAGAAATATGTAAGAAAGTCTAGCTTAAATGTAGCTTAAATTAAATTTGTTTATCTCCCAAAAGGTTCAGTTTCCCTTCAGTATTCATAATGCAGTCTAAATGTCTAACATAATGCCATAGGTTTGTATTAATATTTCCATAGTATTATGCACTATACGTGCATAGCATGAGCAGTGTCGGGTGACCTGAGAATGGTTATACAATGGAATCTCTTTATATTTCCTTCCAGGTTCAGGTTTGAATCCCAAATAGTGTAAAATGGAAATCTAGTGTGCTATGTACACCAAGTAGTGCCCTTGATCAGGAGTTAGAGAGAGATCTGGGATTCAGCCTTCTGTTAGAAGCTAGTTAGCTTTGGATTGTAACAACCTATGTTCACACCAATGCTACAACCGACAGTTAGTGTAATTAATGATTGTTCTGACGCAGAGTGATGCATATACATGTGCAGTAGTTCCAACATCCCAATGCAGTTATATATACTCTAGATCACCACTCATGGGATGCTTCTCATCCAATCAGATTAATTGGTGTCAGGCTCGGTAGAGGGCGTTGTGGATCCAAGTGCAGAGGTTCGGAGTGTATGCTGATTGAAGTGTCGTTTAGGCGTGCTTGTGACTCACTTCGTGGTGCTTTGAAGCTGTATTGTGGAATCCGCGTTGAACAGGGAAAGCGTTGCTGTAATGCAAAGGCAAGTAGTACTGACCGGAGTGCGCAGAGGCGAGAGGCGGTGTATCTGACGCTCCTCTGGAGAATGCGGAAGTGCGCTGAGCCGGTGTGTAACCTGAGCTGTGTGCCGGCGCGAAAAGCCTGAGGCGTAGCGAAGCCGGAGTATGCAGCGCTCCTCTGGGGAATGCGGAAGTGCGCTGAGCCGGTGTGTAACCTGAGCTGCGTGCCGGCGTGAGAAGACTGAGGCGTAGCGTGAAACCGGGGCGTGCAGAGCCGGCGTCCGGATGACGGCGTGAGTTCGACCGGAGTGACGAGAGAAGGGTCCGTAATCCAAAATCGTGGTCGGGGAAGCAGGTAAGCGGTCGGCAACGGGAAGTATCAAAACAACAAATCCAAATCGAGAGACAGAGACGTGGTCCGAGAAAACAAAGCGAGGTCAAAACTAGGCAGACAGAGACGGAAGAAAACGCTGGTGAATTGAGGCTGGTGAGGCGCACAATAAACTGGCGACGTGACGGGGTCAGAGCGTGGCTTAAATGGGATAGGTAATTAAGTCCGTGATAGGCAACAGGTGTGGGGAAAACAGGAAGTGAGATAAAAGAAATGCTCAGGTGATCATGACGGGGCTGTGGCTTGGCGTGACGTGACAGTACCCTCCCCCCTACTAACGCCCCCAGGCGTTCTAGCGGGTGCTTCGGGGTGGAGTCTGTGGAAGTCTGTGATCAGGGTACGGTCTAGAATGAAT
>JAAGKR010001297.1:20163-46471 GCA_011419295.1 Clarias macrocephalus
AGAGACGTGGTCCGAGAAAACAAAGCGAGGTCAAAACTAGGCAGACAGAGACGGAAGAAAACGCTGGTGAATTGAGGCTGGTGAGGCGCACAATAAACTGGCGACGTGACGGAGTCAGAGCGTGGCTTAAATGGGATAGGTAATTAAGTCCGTGATAGGCAACAGGTGTGGGAAAACAGGAAGTGAGATAAAAGAAATGCTCAGGTGATCATGACGGGGCTGTGGCTTGGCGTGACGTGACAAATTGGTGCGAACTAGCTGTTGTATAATACACTATTGCACAGAACCGAAAACAGCAAGTTATAATGCCAGAGCCAAGTTTAAGAGTCATTAAAGCATTAATCTCCTAAATGTTATTATAAACAAATACTAGAACTCATCATACACTCATACTGCTGCTGCTAAGTATTCACATTAGACATACTGTATGCCAAACGTTATAGAAGTAATAACCCATTTGCAATGCATTACAAATGCTGGCTATGCAGAAAGTGTTACCACATGCTATGTCTCATTGTTCACTGCAATCCAAGGAAAGAGCTCCCAAAAATAAAAGAGTAATAAAGTGAAGCACTGAACCTCTTGCAAACACAATTACTCCCTATTCCCTAAAGCCAAATCCAATCGAATCCTTCCACAATATCGAAGTGATTTGTGTTTTTTTTTTCCTTTTCCTCTATCTTTCTGTTTGCTAGACCTTCTCAATAGACATCGTACATGATCATCAGCCTTTTAGGCCCAAGTCAGTCATTTAACAAAAAGCCAAAAGAACTTCAGCAAGAGATGCACACTTAAAAAAAAATTTTAAAAATAAAATAAAATAAAAAAAGAAATCCTGGAATTGTTTACAGACGTCTAGATAAAAAAGAGAGGGCCATTTGAAATATTTTCAAAAATGGTTTTGAGTGCATCAGGGAGGCAGCCTGGTTTTAGTTTCAGAGCCATGCAGCCGCTATCAAGCAGATTTTGCCGATTATCAATTGATGATCTGTGCATTCGGTTCCTGATCCTTTTGATGACATTTTAATCATGGTTTAAATTTTCATTTGTACAACTTTCTTTTTGACAGATACCTGAAAGATTCTCTCACTTCTCTCAGCTCTGCCGGGAATTTATTATCTTCATTTCATTTGATACAGAGTCACTTAGGTGACTGATATTTGTGGAGTATGATATGTTTTTTTTTGTTTTTTGTTTTTTACAAGAGCATGTAAAATTAATATACTGATTTAAAATAATCTTAAAATCTAGAGTTATAAAATAAAATAAGATTAGGATTAGAAAATCCAACTTAATGGCTAAATTATGTAACAGACCATAAAGCCATGAATTGAGGATCCTCCAGAGAGTTACTACGTGCGTTTGTGATCAATGAAAATAGAGACGCATAGTCTAACATACATTAGCGGTAATAAAAGTATATTGGCGTTTTCCTATGCCGCCCTCCTACTGGAGGATTTTGGACAAGCATTATATCGGTGCTCATATTCTTTAAAAAATATGTATAATTTATTTTAAAAACATTGGCAATACCACCAACATAAAGTTTAACGAGCAGTGAGCCTGCCACATTATGCATTCTAAGATTGCAGGTCTCATCTCTTGACCAAAAAAAATTATTTAATGATGGCTTTGGCCTGAAACAGTAAATATTCATAGAGGAACATGACTAAGCATAGGAATGAGATGACCGATAATATTACTTTAACCTTGGACTAATGCATAATGGCATAGTGGAGTCGCTGGTGACATGCAACATTTATATACCTTTAATGTTTTGTCACATTAAAAGTATATAAAATATAGTAGAATATTATTTGCAAAAATATATAGACCTTTTTAACCATTGCAACCAAATAATTCGCTGGATTTCAGATATTAACTATGATGTTCCAAGTCCTAGGCTGAAGTTACACCATTTGGGCTTAATTTTGGTATCCAACCATATTAATTTACCACCATAAAATATCATTTCATGACTTCATGAATCCCAGGATTTTGTAGGATATTATATACAGCAAATCAGATCTTTAGGACTGAGAGTCACATTAATCATATCGGATTTTACTCTGTTCAGACTAGCAGCCCAAATCCGACACATTGTCACCCTATCTGCATTGGTTACAATGGAAATGATGCCAAAGGGTCACTTGAGGCATGATATTTCCTCACACATCGTCCTATTTATTTATATTCCCTCTTGCCCGTAGTGATGCATCCTTCCAAAGTTCTATCAGATATTTTAATCGTCTTCTCTCCATTTCCATACTGCAGTTAAACAAGCTGTTGTTCCTAAAAAACGGTCAATTAAGGTAAAACTGAAAATTCAAGTAAGCAGCTTTTACATACTTGGTGGTAATACACCGAAGCAAGTTAACATTTCATTAACGTCATGCACTACTCCCAGTGCCATTTCAACATTTACAGTAAGCTACATACCCTAACGTATATGTTGTATGTACTGTATGTTAGTACAAAAATGTACAAGTGATGTGAGTGAAATGTGTGATATGATGCGTTTACCTGGTATGTGCCCTGTAAAGTGCCCACCAAACCAGTGACCTGCTCCACCACCGAAAGGTCGTGCTGCAGTTCATGCAGTTCTTGATAGAGCCGAGGAGGACCCAGGATCACTTTACCTGTCAATCAAACATCACCTGATTTATGATTCATCATGCATGAATAATTTTGCTTGTGTTGGTATTAGAAACGTATCAAAATATTTTCTTTTTTTTTTTTCCTGAAAGATACACAGCCCAAATTAACAACGTAAACACGTTTTGCATTAACGATCAAATTTACATAGCGAAAACATCTGCACTAACTGAATGAATACATTTCACCATTTTAAAACTAAAGCACCACAGCATAAAGCATGATGTATTGCATCGTTGTTCAGATAATGATCTTGCACAAATTGAGGCACCATTAACTAATTTATTTAGCGAGTCGAAACGCTATAAAAGAGCAGCAAAATTTTTAAACCAGACAAAAAGCAGATGGATGCGACTAATAATAACTATAAAGACAAAACATGCAGCTCTGAAAAAAAAAAGTGAAGAAAGTCAGTTGAATGATCGAGGAACATCTGAGGTGGTGTGTTACACACAAGTGCATAGGGATGTATATATTTTAGCCTATGCAGTTGTTCAAATAAGGTTTTTTTTTCTCTACAGCCTGTAATAAATGAGGAAGGGAAGAGAAAAGAAGAACAATATGCAGCTCAATTTCCATGATATGTCTGCAAACTAGCATGCCTGGTTGCTTTCATAATGTTAACACTGTTATGAAGCACTAGGTACATCTACATTTTATTTTTCTGAAAATGCTATGGTGCTGTTATTGAAAGCAGCTGTAGTAAAAGCTCAATGTAGCAAACGTTTTACGTAAAACAGGACATATTCAAATGTAAGAGAATGGAGCAAAAACAACAAAAAGCATTGAGCGAGCAGGAGTCATTTGTGTAAAAATGCTTTTTTGATGGTCAAAGGATGATGGCCAGACTGGTTTAACCAAACAGGACGTCTCAAACAATCACTCTTCACAAACATGATGAACAAAAAAGTACCTTAAAACTTATAAATAGTCTTTAAATAAAGTGCCATAAGTAATAATTAATATTACAGTCAGGTCTTTGGTATAAATGTTGAGCAGTATAAGGTGATACAGTATATTGAATAGCAACACTTGTATTATTTCACTATTGTAAGCAAGCTAAGAATTGTGTAAATTATTTATAATAGATTTTACACTTAAAAGGAATCATTGCAAACTTACAACAAATTATACACATATACTCACTGGTCACTTCATTAGGTATACGTGTTAAAATGCTCATCACCGCAAATAGCAATCAACCAATCACATGGGAGCAACTCAATTCATGTAAACATGGTCAAGACGATCTTCTGAAGTTCAAACCGAGCGTTAGAATGGGTAAGAAAGTTGATTTAAGGTGACTTTGAACATGGCATGGTTGTTGGTGCCAGCCGGGCTAGTTAGAGTATTACTGAAACTGCTGATCTACTGGAGTTTTTATACACAACTGTCTCTAGGGTTTACACAGAACGGTCTGAAAAAGAAAAAACATCCAGTGAGTGGCAGTTCTCTGGGCGAAAATACCTTGTTGATGCCAGAGGTCAGAGGAGAATGGACAGACTGGTTTGAGCTGATAGAAAAGCAACAGAAACCCAAATAACATCTTGTTACACCTGAGGTATGCCAAAGAGTATCTCTGAACACACAACATGTTGACCACTGAAGCAGATGGGCAACAGCAGCAGAAGACCACTCCAGGTCACAACAGGAAACTGAGGCTACAATTTACATGAGCTTACCAAAATTGGACAAGAGAAGATGAGAAAAATGTTGGCTGGTCTGAGATTTCTGCTGTGAAATTTGGAGGATAGAGTCAGATCTTGGAGTAAACAACATGGAAGCATGGATCCATCCTGCCTTGTATCAACAGTCCAAGATGCTGGTGGAGATTTCCTTGGCACACTCCGGTATCCTTTAAATGCCACAGCCTAATTGAGGATTGTTGCTGACTACGGTCGCCCCTTTAAGACTACAATAACACGTCATGTCATAAAGCGAAAATCATCTCAGACTTGTTTCTGGAATATAACAGTGAGTTCACTGTACTTAAATGGCCTCCACAATCACCAGATCTTAATCCAATAAAGCCCAATTCTCTAAGAAAAGTTCTCAGCACCTTGTTGAATCTTTGGCATGAAGACAGTTCTTAAGGCAGTTCTTAAGGCAAAAGTCGGTCCAACATAATATTAACAGGTTGAACCTAATGAAGAGGCATTTGAGTGTAATCATAATTATATGTATAAATATAGATATCATGAAAGATTATAAAAGGTTACAAAAATTTTTGGTGCTAATTTAAGGGGTTTTCTTTTCGTTGTGTTCAATTAAAATTAAGCAGTTAATTAGGAGTTGCTTTTCAGCCTAGATTTCGAAGCTCGATGTTTCTAAACCAACAAGCCTCTGTACTGTACAAGTTCATGTATCTGAGAAGAAACCAAGGCAAAACTTTCTCACAAATCCTACTTTTTAACAACTTGGAAGCAAGCAAGACCTATTAAAACTATTTGATATTTCTCACCCGTAACAAAGGAGATCAATGCAGAATGCAGATCAATACTCTATTGTTTGTGGAAGCACATAGACTAAACCTAAAAAGACAGGAACCAAAAGAGAGAAATAAAAAAGCAAAGTTTCTGAGAAGTATCAAGGACTTTAAGGAGTGGAAGGGAGAATGCAGGTGTCTCATTAGATGTGAAATGTGCCATCGATTTGAAACACCCGCCCTCTTTCCCCCTTTTTTTTCCAGCATATCCAGCTTTGGGAATCGATAGTAGAGGAGAGTCCACCATGAGAAGCGTAATTAAATCCCAATGGTATATTCAGTGGCCACAGAAGTGCCTGGCCCTGTCACTGCCTCCACATCAACGAGTGGTATGTGTGCGTGTGTGCGTGTGTGCGTATGTGTGTATACATATATATTATCCTTTCCAGATTCCAGATTTATCTTTGGGTTTTTCTGCATTTATTTACCATTCTCCAAGTTAATTTTTCCCAAGTTAACAATTTTCATTTTAGAACCTTCACAAATACTTCCAGTGCAAAATTTGGACACACTTTCTAATTCCATGATTTTTATTTCTTTTTACTTTGTATAACAATGCTGAAGTCATCCAAAATATATAATAATCTCCTTTGAACAGTTGATATTGAGATGTGTCTGCAACTTACACATTGTAAAGGCTTCCCAACGCCTCTAATCTGTGTAACCTCTAAATGAACTTCTCCTCTGCAGCAGAGGTAAAGTTTGGTCTGGCTTTTCTGGAATCGTCTTCATGAGAGCCAGTTTCATCATGGTGCTTGATGGCTTTTGAAAATGCAGTTGACACTACTGTTCATGCAAAAACAGAACAGAACAGCTTCTTCAGAACAGCTGACCTTCGGACAACTGTTGCGGTTACTTAATTTCCAAATTTGTGTCCAAACATTTGAATGGTACTGTATAGTCTTTAGACTTAAAGACATAGTTCATCAGAGTTCAAGCTTCATGAGTGTCACCTGAATTTTGAAATGCCTTTTTGTCCGGAGAGAAGGTTGTGGAATTTGGCACCGATTACATGCATCGTACTTGCGTTTCAGATGACAAATTTCATGGTCGATGTGCAGAGCAGGAAAATTTATAATGCCCAAGACTTATTGTAATATACCTCTACACAGCCCAAATTGGATTTAAAACAGACTTGAGCACTTTATTAAAGGGATAGTACAAACCTTGAACTATTCTACATTATCTATATTCATAAATACTTGGATCTGTTATTTAAGGTCTAGTTTTCGGTTTGAGATGCAGATCATGACAACAATAAAAATGTTAAATAAAAATAAATCAATAAAATGTTTACCAGAGCTTTTCATCATCACTATGCACAAACATGAATGTACTGTATTGGCTCAGACATACCACATTCCATAAGTCGCTTTTAATCCTTAAGATGCATACGGTATGAAGTGTGCATGTGAGTATGTGAACAATGCTGCTTATGTTGTCGCTGCTTCTTCCTGCAAACCCAAAGCCATGAGTCACACATATAATCTGGTCTTAACGGGACTTTAGCTCAAGGGTGCTCTTGACAAAATGTTTTCAGCATGTTTTTGGTATGTTTTTGAGCGACTGAAAAGCACTTTGGTAAGTTGCTCTACATGAAGCTTCATGTTCCAAGTAGAAACGCAGATGTGTTTCTAGAGTCATTCCAAAACTACATTAAACCTACATAAGCCCTTACTATGTGCATGAATATTTATAAAGGCTTATTCCAACAGATGTCAACTGAAATGTTCAGTTTAAATTGACTAAAATATGCTTAAGCTTTTTAGCCACTCATTTAAATTGAATCTACAATTTAAAGTGATAACAAAAAGATGATATAAAACTATTATAACTTTTGGTCAGACGGAGAGATTTACGCTGATACGCGTGAATGAGCAAATGCATAACTAACTAATTAACTAACACTGCTCATTTGTCTTACTTGACTGATATAGAAAAATAATCAACAACAGGGTGGTGTGATGAAGTAGGGGTTTGTGAGATTCTCAAGGTACTGGGTAGCAGAGTGCCTACTAAAGTTCAGCAGGTATCTAATATAGTATTTTTGTACATACCGTTCCATATACGATATACTAGTTCATAATACTGGTATAATATAGTACAGCCAGGTATCTTCTGAATTGTAGTACGCAGTCACCAAAGTATTGTGTATTAACCTTAGAGTGTACCATAACGGGTAAAATGACACTGCAGAGGTTACTATATAAATATTACCATTACGGTATATAAACATGTATAACATATTTTTGACAGTGTCCTGGTATGCGTTCCTTGGAACCATACTACAATAGTGTACATGAAGAACCATGTCTCATACTACGTAAAGGGCTATAATATATCATTGTACCTGTGTGGCTATATATCAGCAAATAAGTGCCCTTTGACTACCATGGTAATATCTAACATGGTACCTCTGAATACATTTGTAAAGGTTCTTATGAGCCATGTAACAAGCTGTTCCATTTATATTACAGAAGCTATATAGTTTTTCTCGGACTTTCTCTTAAATCTTGAGTTGAAAGGATGAACGACAAACCTCTGTCTGTGCTGGAAAAATTGCTGTTTTATAATAATGCTGTTTTAAATATAATAAAATATTAGAACATGTGCACTGACAGAATGTAAGACATCCTGTTAAATAATAAATGAATAAAACCGATAAATGAATTAATCAACACCTACTGACAAACCAGAATGCAGGATTCAACAGTACTGAGGAATATGGTGCATTTCAAGTAATATTGTTATAGCTTTACTTAATGAAAACACATTGATTCCACTCTCTCACCAACTCTTCATCTAGTTTTCATTATCTCCAATCTGTAGAGACATTCTGAAACATGCAGATTGACATTGGTGCAGCTAAATCAATAGCACAGCACAAAGATATCTACACTCATTTCTTCACTGAAGGTCTAGAGGACACACTGGCCATGGTCCCAGCGGAAAATGTGCAGAGATGTAATCCAGCCTAATCCAGTTGGTGTACCAAGATTAAGCTTTCACAACACCTGCCTCAGCCAAACATACAATCTCACACATACACACACTTACAGCAAATCCATAGCCAGGAAAGGCTGACATTTCCAAGGGAAGAGTTCAAAATTAACATTCTCAGAGATGTTACTGTCTCTGCATCTGTAATGCACTTTCCAAAAGCTCAGTGAACTTTCTTACACACACACACACACACACACACACACACACACACACACACACACACACACACACACACACACACACACACACGCACACAGTCAAACGTTTAGACACAGTTTCTTTTTTTTCTACATTGTAAAACAATGTTGAAATCATTAACCTCATTTAAAAGCAATAATCTCATTTAAACAGTTGATATTGAGGCCTGCCTGTTACTTATGCTCTGTAAAGCCTTCATAATGCATTTAATCTAAACTGCTGTTTGTTAATTGGTGATTTATGAGGCTGGTAACTCAAAATGAACTTCTCCTCTGCAGCAGAGGTAAGTTTAGTCTTGCTTTCCTAGGATGTTCTTCATGAGAGCCAGTTTCATCATGGTTTTGAAAATGCACTTGACAATACTGTTCTTGCAAGAACTTTTCCAGAACAGCTGACCTTCATGTCGTAAAATAACAACTGAATGTTGGTGGTGTTGGTGTTGTTGCTTAATTACATAATGCCATATGTTTTATTTCATAGTTTCGAAATCTCCATTATTGTTCTAGAATGTAAGGGCGGGGTGGGGGAGGGGGGGCGTAAAGAATTTGTGTGTCCAAACTTTTGACTGGTACTTTATTGCATCTGTATTTCAAAATCATATAGGATCATGACTCATAAACCCACACAGTTTATTTAAAATGTCCTTGAATGTTTCAAGTTGGAAAATGCAGAAAAATAAACACATGTATAAGCTGCTGTTATTATTATTATTATTATTATTATTATCATCTTTATTATTATTATTATTAACATATGTATGACAACTGAAAATACAATATAACATTTCTTTTTAAAATGGCTGTTTAAAGCCATATGTGGATGGCTAACTCTTGTATTAGTCAATCAAAACTTTACAATAAGACAGTTTTACAGTACTTAAGCATAGTTAAATCTAAGTGTGGTTAAGTGAAATTTTTGTCTTAGTAATTTTTGCACACACTTACGAAAAATGTTTGCAACTTAAATTTTTATAACTACCAGTCTGTTTTTACATCCATAACAATCTAAAATCATTCAGGTTCAATCATTAGATAGTTTATAAATTCCATCCATTAATATCCAGATTGACAAACATTTTTATACCGACTGTAAACAAAATACATTAACTATCCAGCTAAGCTCATCATTATTAGCTCTGATTCTACTTAGCTCTACTTAGCTGCTAAGTATTATTCAGTGTGATTAAAGCAGTAAAGTTTTCTACAGATTCAGTATATAAAAAATGTAAATTCTACATTTTTTTTCACAATTGAAAAAAAAAAAAACCCTCCAAATATTATACTCTTATAACTATTAAATGAGTAGCTGTTTTGTTAGCAAACTAGCTAATCCGTCCAACTACTTGAATAAAGTATTTAACAAATGGTATGGATTACTTTCTATCTAGCGCTTAAGTCAAATGTGAAAAAAGTAACCAGTGTAAAATGCTGGTAGGAAGCTTGTTTGCATTAGGCTTATTATTAAAATTCAATCCAGAAGCTATCTTGACTAGCAAAGTAGCTGGACTTTGGTAAATTATTTTGGTGTGAAATGTTATTTAATGCAAGCAGAAATGTTTGCTACCAGCATTGGTGACTTTCAACCTTTGAAACATGTAATAAGAATATATTTGTTACAAAGCCTGTTAACATTGGGTTAGTCGTTTAAATAAATCCTGTAGCCATCCTTTCTAGGAAGTTACTGAACCTTAAGTAAAGCACTTTAATGTGTTTTTAAAAACCGGGGCAAATGTTATGTGCTACCAATACAGCCAGAATAAATTACCAACCTTGCTAGCATATGATACAGTCTTTGGACTGTAAGAGGAAATCAGACAGAGGAAGCCCACCAAGCAAAAATAACAAATGCAAACTCCATGCAAACAGACCCAAGGTGGGAATCAAACTCTTGACCGTTGTGCAAGGAGACAGTGTTAACCACTACGCCACCATGCCACCCAAAACAGTTGTCATGTTCCATATACAGTAAAGCTAGTACTAATTAGCATTGCTAATTATTATATGTTGCAATTAAAACCAGGAGTCATGTTTATTAGCGAACCACATTATTGCAAGATTATAATTATATTAGCATCTAATGCTTATTAGTTCTCTATTAAGTTACTCAAACGTACATAACTGATTATAGCTGCAATGGCTTAATTGGATGCAGTATTATAATTTTTCCCTTTAAGCTGCAAACTGCATCTATCTAAATGCTCACAAAGATGTTTACGTTACAAAATAGACTTCTTTTTTGCCGCACGCTGATGCAGTGTGTGAGGACTGACACAGCAAAGAAAAGAAAAAATAAATAAATAAATAAATAAAAGCGTAGAAGAAGAGCCAGAGGAGGTTTACATCTCTATACAGCATGCAGTTCTGGACCCTGAGCTTCCTGCAAGAACCATTCCATCAATAAATTAGGGCACCATGGCTTGCAGGAGATGAAAAATGAGTCCATTTTTTGAGGTGTGCACAGGGAGCATGGGATGTGATTTAGGCCCAGGCGTCCCGCAGTGTGACATCATATGAGAGGGGAATTGTGATGACAGGCTGAGTGAGTGTGAGTGTGGGTTACTATAAATAGCAGCACATGCAGCAGAGATGTCTGTCACGAGTAGCTCACAGCGAAGCAATGTAGCCTGGGATTTGATGGTTTCAAGATGCATTGAGCTCAAGAGTACTTGATTCAAATGGGAAACAGATTGAGGGATAGCCCTATGCTCACCAGTGATGACTGGCAATCAAAGATTTTTTTAAATGATTCCTCTGATCACGCTGGCCAATCAAGAGAGAGATTTGATATTCTGTAATTTCCCCACCATAAGTTCTTACCTTTAGTTCGCTAGTTTTGTTAGTTTGCTAGTCGTAAACAAAACAAAGGAAAAACTTAGGCACATCTGTTCAACTGCACATTAACGCAAATATCTAATCAGCCAATCACACTGCAGCAACTCAGTGCATTTAGACATATAAACAAGTTCAAGACGGTACGCTGAAGTTCAACCAAGCATCAGAATAGGAAAGAAAGGTAATTTAGCTGACTATGAACATTGCATGCTTGCTGGTGCTAGAATGGCTAGTCCAAGTATTTCCAAAACTACTGATCTGCTGGGATTTTAGTTTTAGCATTAGCATTTTAGTGGCATTAGTTCTCTGGTCAAAAATGCCTTGTTGATGCCAGAAGTCAGAGGAGAATAAATGGATAGGCTCGAGCTGATAGAAAGGCAACAGTAACTTAAATAACATCTTATTAAAGCTGAGGCATCCTGTTACCTAACAGCAGGAAACGGAGACCTACAATTTGCATGACCTCACCCAAATTGGACAACGTAAGTTTGGAAAAACATGAGTTTCAACTTCTGCTGCAACACTCATATTGCAGGGTCAGAATTTGGCATAAACAACATGTAAGCATGGATCCATTTTACATTGTATCAACAGATCAGGCTGTTGGTGGTAGTGTAATGGCACTGTTGCCACTTAAGTACCAATTAAGTGTTGTGTAAAGGTCACTGTCTACCAGAGTATTGTTGCTCATCAAGTCCATCCCTTTATAGACCAGGATAAAGCACCAAGTCATAAAGCTAACTGGTTTCTTGAACATGACAATGAGTTCACTGTACTCAACTGGCCTAAAAGGTGTACTGAATGAAGTAGACAGCAAGTTTACTGCTTCATAATACTGGACAGTGCATGGCCACAAGGGACAACCTACAAACAGCAACTGTGACAAAGCAAGCTAAAAAAAATGAAGAACAGAGGAAAGGATGAATAAACGAGGGAGCTCTAAGTTGCTGAAAATCACCAGCAACAATGTAGATAACAAATAAAACCTGAAAAATAGAGGACAAAGACAAGACGAAAAAAAAAAAGATTCCCGCTGCTTTGCTCATCATCTCATTTTCTAGATCAATTATGGATCAATGTGCTTCTGGCTCCTTGGACGTTTGTGCCAAAATTCCATTAATATTTCAACTTCAGAGCACCCGCATTCCTTGCTTGTACCTTCAAATTGTGACATTTTGTATCTCGGACTATTCCGGCATGTCTATTTAAGTGCCCCCTCTATCCTCGTTCTTATTCTCTCACATTTTTTATCTCTATCTCTGCCTCTGCAAAAGCACAACCTTTTTATAATAAGGCTCACCTTCGGTTTCAGTCTGACACTATAGATATTTTAATTGAAAATGGAGAGAATTGCACTTTAGATTAACGACCATACATACTCTGCTTGTGGTCTATTATAGAGTGGAATGAGATCAGCTTGGCCGTCCCTTCCATTGACCCTCTCCATCTCAGCTCAGCAAGAAGACAAATCCAGCCAGCAAGGAATTAATCAATTAAATCAGCAAGCAGTGAGTGTAGCCAGCAAAGCCTGGGGATGAATATTACGAATATGGTTACGCTTACCTGGTGTTGAAGAGCTCCCCGACCTTTTGACACCTCCCTGCTGGACGAGGGCATCCTTGCCGACCTCGACTGCCTGAACTTGCAGTAAAGGTGCACTCCACTTCATGGTGTACTTGGGTCCCACTGGAACCAAATTGCTAATGTCTGGGGGACCCCTAGTGGCAGTAAAGAAAAAGAAATTCCATTCAAACACTCCGGGAGCACCGTTGACTTCCCACACCAGTTTTTTCCCCCCATCTTCTGTTTCAATAGTTACATTTAGCGCAAATTAAGTTTTGTTTGATCCCTTGAGAACGCAAAGGGATCAAGTTAACATGACTGCAGACTACTGTAGCAGAGCTCACCCACAATGCAAGGAAAAAACATGACTGTGTTTCAAAACAGCCCTACCAGAAATACCAAACGAGACTTGTTAGAAATGTTAACGGAAGCAATAAAATTTTTAATTGCAATAGACCAAGGGAATTGCTTTAACTACACTGTGCTTGCTGCTAAAAGCTGAAAAAAATCACTTTCTGTCTGCAAGCTCTTTTCATCCTTTAGTGTTGCAAGTGGCCGCCTACATTATATAAGTCAAACACTTTTCTGAGGTGGTGAGGAGAAAAAAATAGCATGGGAACACAAACAAAATCTTCACAGTATTCCAAAAAAAAAAAAAAAAAAAAACATTTCAAATGAGGTGCTGTCAAAAGTATTATCCTCCCGTCTGGTGGCATGAAATGCACACACACACACACAAAAAAAATCTCCAACATAGGTCTGAGTGTATCCTACATCACAGGTCTATCAGTGTGTCTCTCACTATAATAGCGGAGATCTTACTCTTCTATGCCATTAGCTTCCTTAACTCTAGGCAAGCTAATGGCATCACGCCTTGTCTTTTCTGAAAAAGAAGCACAATAAACAGCACTGTGATTTGTACTGTGATTGGACCATAGCCGCTACTTTATACTCTGGTGCTGGGCGCTTGGTTCAATAAAGGTGAAAAATAATCCAATTTAAGCCAGTTGTTAACAGTAAATGAGACAAATGCCAAAACTCCAGTCTTATTTTGTTATGTATTGTTCTCCTTAAAAGAGTGGGAAAGGCTTAGTCATGCTAACCCATTTATACCAGATGGCCCTGTTTATAGCCTTCTTTTATACCGAGAGCCAAGCAAGTGCTAACACACAACAGACAGCCATATGTGAATAGGGAACATGCACTCTTTTAGACTAGTAAATTGCCCTTGGCCTTTCTTACATATAGTATTGCTCTCAAACCTCTTCCTTAGTGGAAAATCATAGATCTTGAAATCTTGCCTAGTAATCTTCTTTTGACATTTCTCATACATCTGTTTGACAAGTTCCAAGCAATCCAGAACAGAACATCACCATGATCATCTTGGGGCAGTAAATACTTGTTGTCTAGGGGTCCTCAACAACATTTCCTGCTGAAGTAGTTCTAATACTCATGACTGCTTGCTCCCAGTGTTCAAAAGACAATGTATGTAGCTGAAAACCTTTAAACGACCCTTTAACTGCAGTGTTAGAAAAATAAAAACTAATTTAAAAAATCAATAAAATATAAAGAATATGGCAGAATATAAACCCTGAACCACACAGCCCCTACTGTAGATCCAAATGAAAGTCCATCCATTCATCCATCCATCCATGATCCATGCCATACTGTACATCTTGTGTAGTGCCTCTTGGAACTTGGCTCACAAGGGGTGTACACAACACTTTACCTACTCCTTCACACACCCAATAATACACCACACACTGAAAAAAAAAAAATTCTTTGCATCTTAGCAAGTAAAATATTCCTTAATCTAGCCACACCTATCTATAATTCCTTAAAATAAGTTTATAGCAGACCAAATATTGGATTATGATGCTTATTTTAGTCCATTGTTACTAAAATTACAAGTTAAAGCTTAACTTAAGTTAAAGTTAATGCTTTTCTCTTGGCAGAGAATTTTGTTTCTTTCATCAAAAAAAAAAAGTAGCAAAATTATCAACGTAAC
Source organism: Clarias macrocephalus (assembly GCA_011419295.1). Classification (NCBI taxonomy): domain Eukaryota; kingdom Metazoa; phylum Chordata; class Actinopteri; order Siluriformes; family Clariidae; genus Clarias; species Clarias macrocephalus. Next base: position 34,907 of record JAAGKR010001297.1, read on the forward strand.
ATATAAGTATGACTAAAGTGTGATTAAAGTGTACTTTCAGCTTTTATTTTATTTTTATTTTATAAGGAGTTTCCTTATCAAGCTGCTTTGCCAGGCCTTTACTGCAGCAGCCTTCGGTTTCTGCTCATATATTTAGTAAGACCAAAGCAGGCTCAATAGGCTGTGGTCATGTAACTGACCTGGCCATTTAAGATCCCACTTTTTGTGTTTTACCAGTATGTTTTGGGGCATTATTTATCTGCAGCCGTCACATCATGAGTAAACATCCGTGGCACAGTTCCACTGGCACCGTAACATTGCTTCTGAACCAAGTTCATCTAGGTTTCAACTTCTAGTTTCACAACTGGGTAGGCGTTTTAGATGTTCTCTAGCAAAGTCTAATCTGGCCTTTCTGTTCTTGCGTGTTCCAAGTGGTTTGTATCACCCTAATTTGTCATGAAATAACAGGGAATGAAGCCACACTTCATCATGAAACTGCTTGTAATCATTGCATCAGTCACTAAACATTTGTTTATAGATAATAAAGACCCTATTAAGCGTTAGCACCAGCTATGCAAATAGAAAAAGAAAATACTTTGCAAGATGAATGCCACTTTTAGTCTCTTCTATTGAGTGGCTATCAGTAAGATTGCAGGGAGAAGTAAGTACTGGTCACTCAGGGGAGTCAATCTGCTGTAACACTCACTTTACGTTGACGTTTGCACAGACGAGCATGTTGTTGAAAAGGAAGACTTTGCGCTCCTTGGATTTGAGAACCTGACCACGCTCGCTGTACACTGTCTCGATCAGAGTCTCGCACAGGACCAAAGAGTTCTGATCTGAATTCAGGGCCTAAGAGAAGAAAAGCAATGATGTATTAATGCAACAGTTATATTAGTGAAGTTCCTATTACAAATGTCAATAAATATATACCATACATGTCCAGAAAATTACAGCAATGAGTAAGTTTCTGTTTGCCTCTGACACCAGAAGACTGAAGGCAACCAGGTATGCTACGTAAGATTAAAGACTTTGAAAACCTCATAATTTTTCTATTTGAAGAATCAAGGCTTAAGTTATCCTGTCATAATAAAACTTTTTTTCCCCCCAGATCATAAACTGTTAGGGCAAAGCCAATGTTCTTGCATTTTCTGAGACTTTTCCAGTAACAGCAAAGTTACTAAATGTTCTTTGTGGATTTATAGCATACAGTATGCAGTCATGGAGACTGAGTACAGTAAAGAATAAAGTAAAGGGTTTATACAGTATACACAGCTTCATTATTTGAATACATATAATCCTCCAGAACCATGCTAATGAAGCCACTCTATACAATATGTCCCCTATTCGACTTACAATTAAGCCATAATCATTAATGCACGGCACCCATAATATGCATGCAAACAGTAGGGGAGGTGTGGTCAGCAAGCACGTCAAAAATGGCAAAAAGTTTTGAGGAGAAGGTCTATAATTCCGCTGCACAGCAGCAGCAAATACAGTATGTCACAAAAGTGCGTACACCCCTCACATCACTGCAAATATTTAGTTATATTTTTTCATAGGACAACACTGCATAAATGACTCTTTGACACAATGAAAACTAGTCAGTGTAAAGTTTGTATAACAGTGTAAATTTATTTGCATCAAATTGCTCTGCATGGTTGTCGTCCTAGAATGAAGCCTCATCTAAAGATCATGCACAAGAAAGCTCACAAACAATTTGCTTCAGACATGCAAATTAAGGACCAGGATTACTGGAACCATGTCCTGTGGTCTGATGAGACCAAGATAAACCTATTTGGTTCAGATGGTGTCAAGCGTTTGTGGCGGCAACCAGGTGAGGAGTACAAAGACAAGTGTGTCTTGCCTACCGTCAAACATGGTGGTGGGAGTGTCATGATCTGGGTCTGCATGAGTGCTGCTGGCATTGGGGAGCTACAGTTCATTGAGGGAAACATGAATTAACATGTACTGTGACATACTGAACCAGAGCATGATCCCCTCCCTGGGCCACAGAGCAGTGTTCCAGCATGATAATGACCCCAATCACACCTCCAAGATGACCACTGGCTTGTTAAAGAGGCTGAGGGTAAAGGAGATGGACTCTTCTATGGGGATAAACCCCAAAGAACACCTCTGGGGCATCCTGAAAAGGAAGGTGGAGGAGCACAAGGTGTCAAATGTCCACCACCTCCGTGATGTTGTGATGGAGGAGTGGAAGAGCATTCCGGTGGCAACCTGTGAAGCTCTGGTGAACTCCATGGCCAAGAGAATTCAAGCCATGCTGGATAATGATGGTGGCCACACAAAAAATTGACATTTCACATTTTCACTTATGGGTGTACTCACTTTTGTTGCCAGGGGTTCAGTTATTATTGGCTGTATTTTTAGTTATTTTGAAGGGACAATAAATTTACACTACAATACAAACTTTACACTGACTACTTTTCATTGTGTCAAAGAGTCATTTATGCAGTGTTGTCCTATGAAAAGATATAACTAAATATTTGCAAAGATGTGAGGGGTGTACGCACTTTTGTGACATACTGTATGTATGTCAAAACAGCTGGTGGGAGATAAGTACTTATTAATCTTATTGCTTTCATTCTTTTATATAAATGTATCTCCTGGAGTATCACCAATTTGTTTACTTTATGCAATCTGTCTGATTAAATTGTCCAGTGTGCCCCCTACTGGAATCCTCCAGTAACACATGTATTACATAGGTACGTATGTGAACAAACACGAATGCATGGTTTAACCGCAAGTATATTTCTACCCCAAGTAGTGATCCAATGATTTAACCAGTGAGCTACTGTACCATTATGCAAATCAACTAATGAACCTGTATCACTAATAACTAATTTGTTTCATGTTTATTAAAATGTACGGATATGATATTGGGCCATATTCATGATCTGATTCACCCGCAAAAGAAATTGTGGCCAGAGTTTAAAAAATAAGCAGACGAGCACTCAATTAGTCCTCAATATTAGAAATGTAGAAGTGAAGAAATTAAGATGTGGTCTGTTCCAAATTTGTCAGTAACTTCGCAGTAAAAATCAACATTTTATTTTGTTTTGTTTGTGAGTTTGTGAACAAAGTGGTCAAAAGTGTTGCTAGTTCCTCATGGCCCATAAAAGAAAGGAGAGATGGACTGGGTGTTCCTTACACTCGTATTCTGTGTTATCAAGGCTCATCAAATATTGCCCATAAACCATAAGCAGTAAGTGAACTGCAAGCTCTGTAGTTCTAGCAAACACTGGCTGTTTTTTTTTTTTGTTTTGTTTTGTTTTTTTGTTTTTTTGTGTGTGTGATCATTCAAAAGCACAGTTCTATAAATAATGCATCTGTTTTCCTTCCCGAGCCACAGTCCAATGTCACATCAGACAAAATGAGTTGCCGGTTCTGTAGGGAATGCGTAGCGGCATTGAGCCTTTGTTGAAATGCATTGAAAAATTAGAAGAGTCGCTGAGCTACACAATCTGCCTGCTTTTAATACTGCTTTTAATGTGTCTTTGTTGAGTTTTCCTCATACATAAAATTCAGCGTGTGCAGAACAAATCATACGTTACATTTTTGAAATATTAAGAATTTCATTGCTTGTGTTTATGTTTATAAACAGACGAAATCAGCACTTTTAAGGTAAAATTGCATTGTGCATACTAAGCTCCTTGGGTCTTCTAGAAGTCATGTAACTTTAGTTGAGTTGGCAAACTATCAGATATATCAAAATACTCCTTAAAGGAGCAATCCACTCAATTTACATGCATATTAATCTTCCAAAATTCCATTATGGTCCTCAGTTTGATAGAACTTTATTATTATTATTATTATTATTATTATTACTACTACTACTACTACTACTACTTTTTACTACTTCTACTATTACATCTACAACAACTGTTTACCATGTTGCCCAAAATCAATGGGTAAGTTACTCAAAAAAAGTAATCTACTACAAAATACTAATTACTACTTTAAAATTGTAATTTAATTACATTAATGATTATTACTTGTAAAAAGTAATCAGATTACCAATTACGTTACTTTCAAGTTACTTTGAAAACATCTGTCATGACATGCGCCTCAACCTGTTGTCGCTCCTCGCTCACCCCGTAGGCTCCCTGCGTAGGTGCACAACCCACAAAATTTTTAAACACCAAATTTGTAATGCTAGTAACGTAATGTTATTGACATTGGTAACTGTAATCAAATTACATGCATTTCAAATGTAATGCGTTACACTACTGCATTATCAGGAAAAGTCATGAGATTACAGTTAAAACGGTAATACCCGTTATACCCAACTCTGCCCAAAATCATATAAGAGTTAATCTTTGGCTCTCTCTGGCTGTCTCACCTGCTCATCCAGACACTCACAACTTCCAAAGCTTCAAATTTCATGCTAATCCTATTATCAACGTCATCAAGCTAGTTATCTTAGCTGAGTTGCGTCTCTGGAGAAACGTAAATCACATTCTTGGACACTGAGCATCTCTATTTCTATGTTGGATTTCTCATTAATATGATGTTACAGGAAAATGGTTAATACATTTGTGTGTGTGTGTGTGTGTGTGTGTGTGTGTGTGTGTGTGTGTGTGTGTGTGTGTGTGTGTGTGTGTGTGTGTGTGAAATTACTGAATTATGCTACATTTCAACAACAATGAAGAAAGTACAGAATCAATACAAGATAGAAAAACCAAACACATCACAAATATTTTTAAATAAATGGATTTCAGGGTTGAGTTTGCCTTTACAATTGTAACTGGTATTCAGCCAAAAAAAAAGATTCCAGGAAGGCGAGCAAAAAACAAACAAACAAAAAAAAAAAACACATAATAGCTGAATTCTGCCAAATTGGCAACCAATAAAAGTGCTTTTGTGCACTCCTTCTTCTGCTTTTAATGCAGTTTTAAGCTTCGCAAGCCAAAAAATATATAAGCAATGCCAAACGTAAAGGGCAAAACCAAAATTACACAGGTTACATTAGTTTCCACTAATTACCTTAAAAAGAAAAAAAAAATCATTTATGGAAGGAGTCTCCAGTGTCAGCATTTTGTATCAATCAGTATGATTCCTGCCATAGGAAAGTCAGAGAGCTGAGTTTGCACTTTGTAGTTTCTCGTTAACATAACAAGCTGTTTTATTTCTTGTGTTTATAATGTAAAAAGGAGGGGGGGAATAAGGCTGGTGAATATTCAAAATGATTAAAGCTACTTCAACCTGAGTGATAACTCTGGTATTTACACAACTCACTAAAGCACATGGTTTCACTTTTCCGGTTATCATCACATGAATAATGATTTTGGAGGACACACACACACACACACACACACACACACACACACACACACACACACACACACACACACACTCTGACTTCCTATTTGCATATTCAGGGCGGGGCACTGTTAAAATTCACTTTTAAATGTGATCACTTATTATTCACATACATTTTTCATGAGGCAGGTTAAAGCAAAGGGAGATAGTGTTCTCCTGAGCAGCGCTGTAATATGTGCTGTATACAGAGGATGTGTATGTGTATGTGTGTGTGTGTGTGTGCGACTAAAAGCAACGAGAGAATGATGTGTGTGTGTTAAACAGAGTGACACGCCAAACCCTCCCACACACCGTTTTTAGCTGTCTTGCTCCAGTAACTCAGATAGCGCACGACAAAGGATGAATATTTCATTGAGCGCTTATGGGCTAACACGCTGAAACACATTGAAATTCTGCCCATCTCGCTTCGCTAAATGAAACTCCGCACAAAAATCGGCACTGGAATGGAGACAGAGGGAAAAGAGAGAGAGAGAGAGAGAGAGAGAGAGAGATGCGAGATGTATGTGTGAGTGTGAGAGAGAGAGAGTGCAACATTTAGAGAGCCGAAGTCGGTGCTTGCCAATTAAATGTTTCATTTACTCCTTAATTTCTCTTTTCATTTGGTCAAATCTGCAACAGCTGCATTGTTCCATGAGCATGGTAATAAGCGAGAAAAACCCCTGCCATAGAGTACGGGGTGTGCTCTCGACCAATAATCAACCATCAGTGGCCACTGATGATTGGCGATCATCAGGACTAACACGAGCCATGCATGTCATTTCACACCCAGTGTGTGATTTCACAAGGTGATCATAATGAACTGATGAATGATTATATTTAGATATCTGTAGGTGGAAGGATACAAATGAATCGAGCAGATCATCACGAATGATCATTGAGTCTGATGGAGTTGAATGATTAGCATTATTAAAGAGCTTAATGACTGCAGGATGGTATACAGAATTTGTGTAATAGCGCAGATATTTCAGTGAACTGAAATTATAATTGGAAGGATTCGCTCATGTTTAATGCATCTTCATTAACTTTCACCTTTTGCATTTTTACTCTTATATGAATCTTCATTTTTTTCATAATTTTATTTGAATTTAGAAATATATTACGATTTACTTTAATTTAAAATAGAATATTAATCACAAATTGTCAAGTGCATACTTCATCAAAATAGTCATATTTTTTGCAATTACAAAAGGAATATTCTGTCCATTCATTCATTTATTTGTTCATTTTCCATACCGCCTGTCCTCTGCAGGGTGAGCCAACCCTGCAGAGAGTGAGCCAACCCTGTGCATATCACAAATTCACACTCACTCATTTACCCAATCATACACTACGAGCAAAACGGTGCATGTTTTTGTACTGTAAAAAGAAACCTGTCAGCTGAGTGGGCCATGGTGGTTCTCAGGTCAGATTCAGATATGGCCTACCACTATGGAGAATTCACCCGCCAACTAAAACTGACTTTTGAACATCCTGCTGCCGAGGTGGAGACCGACTCCAAGTTGTATCATCTGCGGCAGGAAGGCTTGTCCGTGAGCCGCTACACGGCTGATTTCCGAACCCTCGCTGTTCAGAACAACTGGGGAGACTCCGCCCTCTGGACAGCCTACTACGAGGGACTGGCGGGGCGCATTAAGGACAAGCTCGCCGGACATGAACTCCCAGCCACATTGGAGGGCTTAATTCAACTCGCCCTCCGAATCGACCAGCGTTTGCTCGCCCGCCCCAAGCCAGCTCCTCGCACCCTGCCGCCCATCACGCCATCACTGCCCCATTTCACGCCCCAAACTCCTTCCTTCCTCTCTCGTATGCCTGTTCCGGAAGCTCACCCCTCATTCACTACTGCACCTACGGGATCAGCCGGTTCTCCAGCTCCCGCCGTGGTTGACATGGGAGCCGGAGAACCCATGCAACTAGGACGCGCCTCCTTGACCACTGCAGAACGGGAACGACGCTTTAGAGAGGGGCTCTGTGCCTACTGTGGGTCAGTGGCGCACCAGGGGCCATCTGTCCATTTTGCCCGGGAAACGCTCAGGCCCAGTGAGCAGACGGGGCAATTCACCGGGTCCCCTCCATCTCTCGGTCATGACACCCGATAATTCCCGTCTCACGGTTCAAGTACACCTCCAGTTTGGCCACAATCTCATCGATTCCGGTGCCGCAGGTAACTTTATTGACTCTTCTTTTGCCAAAAAGCTGGGAGTGGAACTTGAGGCGTTATCCCAGCCCGTTCGTATCACATCTGTCGACGGTCGGCCCCTTTCCTCCAGCCCCATCACCACTCAGACTCAGCCTCTCACCCTTGTCATCGGCCAACATCATGAACAGATCCAGTTCCATCTCACCTCCATTTCATCGCCACCCATCATCCTCGGACACCCCTGGCTGCTCCAACATGACCCCCTCATCTCCTGGACACAAAATCAGATCCTGCAGTGGGGGCGGACCTGCACCGAACTCTGCCTACGGGCTTCGGTTGGGACGTCTTTACTCCCTCTCTGCCGCCGAGACGCAGGCAATGGAGAGATATGTTTCGGGCGCCCTTCTTCACGACACCATCCGGCCCTCCTTCTCGCCTGCCGCCGCGTGGTTATCCTTTGAGAAGAAGAAAGGGGGCGACTTACGTCCTTATGTCGATTATCAGGGGCTTAATAACATCACCATCAAGAACAGACACCCGTTGCCTCTTACCAACTCAGCCCTGGACGCCCTCTCTGGCGCCACCATTTTCACAAAGTTGGACCTCCGGAGCGCCTACAACTTGGTGCGCATCAGAGAGGGCGATGAGTGGAAGATAGCTTTCATCACCCCTACTGGACACTATGAGAGCTTGGTCATCCCATTCGGACTCTGCAACGCACCCGCCACCTTCCAACAGTTCATCAACAATGTTCTCAGGGACGTGCTAGGACGGTGGGTGTTCATTTACCTGGACAATGTCCTCGTTTATTCACGCACAGCCGAGGAACACACCTAGCATGTCAGAGCGGTCCTTAAGAGATTACTCGCCCACCAACTGTACTATAAGTTGGAAAAATTCGCCTTTCACGAGCGCTCCACCATGTTCCTAGGTTTTGCCATCTCGCCCCAGAGTGTGGCTGTGGACCCGCAGAAACTGGAAGTTGTGCGTCATTGGCCCCTACCCAAGACCCTCAAGCAACTTCAGCGGTTTCTCGGGTTTGCAAACTTTTAGCATCGCTTTATCTGGGAAACGAGGGTTCGCCATGCACAGGCGATGGAGACCACGCCGGCAGGTGAGCCGCCTGGGCGACTCTACATGCCGGACACCATGAGAACTGAGGTGTTGCGATGGGGTCATTCCTCGCCCTTATCTGGACATCCTGGTGCCAACCGCACCCTCCAATTTATCAGACACGCCTTCTGGTGGCCATCTATGGCGAGTGACAAAAGGAGTACGTACAGGCGTGCTCAGTGTGCGCCAGGGTTAAGAATACCAATCAACCGACACCGGGGGAACTCCAACCACTCCCCGTTCCCTGTCAGCCCTAGATGCACATTGCCGTCGATTTCATCACGGGCCTGCCGGTCTCCGAAGAGAAGAACACCATCTCTCGCCCTCGCTGGACTCCCGTCAGCCAAAAGAACAGCAGAGCTGATTTTGGAACACGTACTCCGACTGCATAGGTTCCCAAAAGACATCGTCTCGGACAGGGAGCCCCAGTTCACCGCCCGGTTCTGGAAGGCCTTCTGCTGTCTGAACAATTCCACCTGTAGGCTATCCTCTGGTTATCATCCCCAGACTAACAGAACGGACCAACCAACAACTGGAGCGATACCTGAGATGCTTTGTTGCTGATCGCCAGCGCTCCTGGGCCCGCTACCTCTTATGGGCTGAGTTATCTCATAATCTCCATGTCTCTTCAGCCACCAATCTCAGTCCGTTTGAGGTATGCCACGGTTTCCAACCTTTGATGTCCGATCATCAAGAACCGGAGGTTGAGGTGCCGTCGGCCCAACAGGCCAACAACCGCTACGCCATTCAACATCGCCGTCGACACCCGCCGGGACGTTTGAACAAAGTAGGTGACAGAGTATGGCTTTCAACCAAAAACCTTCACCTTCACACAGAATCCAAGAAGCTATCACCCAGGTTCATCGGTCCATACCGCATCACCCTCCGTATCAATCCTGTCACCTACCAGCTCCAGCTGCCTGCGGCGCTCTGAATCCATCCGGTATTCCACACCTCCCAGCTCAAACCCTTCATCATTTCACCAATGTACACTATGGTACAAAAGCTGAAACCGCTGGAAACCTGTCATTAACTGTTATGTGTGCTGCTGTGAGTCCTGCAGTGCTTAGTTGCCATTTTTACCCACTAGGTGCAATAACAACTCTCCTTTGCTAAATAGGCCAATGAGCTTATGGGTTTCATGCAAAATCGGCTAATTGATCATGAACATCTCGTTTTTTATAGCAAATAATATGAATAAAAGCTGCCATATTACTGAAAACAAGGCAGACAGTGAGTCTATGTTGCACAAATCAATTTCTGGGTAAGGTTTTTAATGATCAAGATTAGTGACACAGCCTCTTGTTAAAATGAGCTGCTTGGGTCTACGGTAGATGATGGTACACCATGTTCTCAACTTTGAACTAATGTACTTCTATTTAGTGTTATTTTAATAATTTTAGTAAAAACTGGTCACCTGTACTGCAAGCAATGGCAAGTCAGAACATCATGAATGTAGCAATTTGTTTAGATGAAATTAGATTACAAGAACCCAAATAGGATTTTAAGCTTATTCCTAGACAAATTTTTACAAAAGTTTTCAATTTGTTTAGTTTTTTTTGTGACAGGGTATTTTTCTTACTGAAATATGAGGTCTGTCCGCAAAGGATCCGGCTACTGTTAATATAATGAGAACGGTTTGCATGACATCACTGTAACCTGGCAGCCAAGGAGAGTGGACTGAAATGAACAAGTGCACAATGACCAATTCACTGTACTGATCAGCGGGGTGCTGGAATGCCATTGAGTGAGCATATGTACTGGGTGGGTATTGCATTCAAAATGACTGAGAGAGCAGAGCAGAGAATCTACATCAAATTTCGCGTTAAGCTTGAACATTCTTCCGCGGAAACAATTCAAATGATGCAGAAGGCTTTCAGGGACGATGGATAGAGTGCAGCACAAATAAAAGTATGGCACAAGGATTCAAAGTTCTGGAGGCCTGCAACAAGCAGAACACCTGAGAATGTTGAAGATGTGCGGGCTGCAATCAACAATGATCATCGACTGGCGGTGCAAGACCTAGGAGCTCTAGCTCTAGATCTAGGGAGTCCAAACACTACTGTGGCTGAGATTTTGAAAGCATGAAATGTTTCACTGGGAGAAGTGTGTGAGGTCCCAATGTGCCTACTTTGAAGTGAGAGTGAGACATCATTGTCCTATCTACAATGTTATTATAATATTATTACCATATTACTTCTATCTTTCTGAAAATAGAACAAGAAAGTTTTGCTTAAAAGTTTAGTAAAATGTGTCTAGAAATAAGTTTAATAAGCCAAGATTCTTGATTATCTTATTTTAAGAAGCGTTTTTACTACATTTTTGCTTAAACTTTTAGTAAAAATGTGTCTAGAAATGAGCTTAATCTTAATTTTAAAAGTGTAGCTAACTTGAATGTATTTTCCCTTTCTAAGATGTCATATTTTGCATAGTTTTTAGCAGTTCAGAGATAATATTTACAAAAGCAATTAAATATAGACATACTGTACTATTGGTTTTAAAAGTAGTATCAACAATAAGGCAGGGAGCGGGTATTTGTTTTTGTGACCTGGTGTCAGAAGCTGGCATGTGTGTTTGTGTGTATGTGAGTGTGTGTATATGAATGAGAGACAGAGACCTTGCTAAGTGAGCGGTCACTGACGCTGCGGGCGAGCTGTTGGGTCTCTGTGATCTGATCTGCCACTCGCTTTTGTTCATTCAGCTTCTCAGCCAGAGTCTCCAGCTCGGTCAGTGCCAACTGCAAGGGCAGGCGGTCCACGTGTCCTTTAGGAGTGTTCTTCAGCATGTCCTGCAAGAGAAAGAGAATGTTAACCGATTGTATAGGCACACTGTAGCAAAATAAAAACACACACACACACACACATACACACACATACACACACATACACACACATACACACACATACACACACATACACACACACACACACACACACACACACACATACACACACACATACACACACACATACACACACACATACACACACACA
>JAAGKR010001297.1:48935-73935 GCA_011419295.1 Clarias macrocephalus
TCGGCCCATTCTCCTCTGACCTCTAGCATCAACAAGGCATTTTCGCTCACAGGACTGCCGCATACTGGATGTTTTTCCCTTTTCACACCATTCTTTGTAAACCCTAGAAATGGTTGTGCATGAAAATCCCAGTAACTGAGCAGATTGTGAAATAGTCAGACCGGCCCGTGTGTGTGTGTGTGTGTGTGTGTGTGTGTGTGTGTGTGTGTGTGTGTGTGTGTGTGTGTGTGTGTGTGTGTGTGCGCGCGTGTGCGTGTGCGTGTGATGGGTGTGATGGGTGTGCCTTGTTGAAAAAAATAAGTATTAAAGACATAATTTGATAAAACATTACGGTTCAGATTACTATTGTTTAATCAAATTAATACAAGTTTTGTCCTTTTTGTTACAAATGTACAATATTTAGCAAAAGTCTTACATACCCTGTTTTTCTTTTTTACAAATTTTGTTATAAATGTATATTGTGTGGCGTATTATTAGGAAGCAGCCCTTATGTTAAAAAAAAAAATTACAAGTCCAAACATTGGTAAACAGCATATTATGTAAACGACCACTTTTCAGACAAAAAGAAAGCTTCTGGGTTTTGTTGCATGAAAAAAGAAGCAAGTGAGACAAGTCCTAAGAAGGACTGTGACTGGTTCTGCATGATGTTCAGTATTTTTATTATTTATTCTTTACATATTTTAAGCAAAGAGTCATGCCTGAAATGCCCTTTAAAATATAAATCGAACAGAATGGAACCTTGCTATGATCTTGCTTAACATGACCTTGACGTTGCTTGTAACAATCACAAAATCAAAACATTTAAGCACTCATTTGTGAATTATTGGTATAATGAGCCTCATTGTGAGATATTACTAAAACTTAGATAGGATGATGGGTAGGTATAGTTATACTGTAGCTATAGTTGCTGTAGTTTAAGAGAAATTACAGTGTTGTCACAGGAAAATAATCTACTTCAAAATGTTAACTGCTGAATAAATACTGTATATGTATTGATTCTGGAACAGCTTTTAAAAATATCAGGACTTACAGTACTATAAAAAATAAACACTCGAACATTAAATTAGTGCCACTCAGTTCATCTGATCTACTTCATTTTATGGCTCGTAAGCATGCATCCAGCCATTCATGAGTTATGAAGGGCTTACTCTGATAATCGTATAATAGCAACTGATGAGATGCACATTGATTTGTAACCGCTTTCACCTGGATTTTTTTGGTAATTTGTGTAACATTTGCTGAACATATGGACTGAAGCCCGATGGGAGAAGCTCGGGTGCCTGGTGTGAGGAGAGCAGCATATTGTGCACCCACTGGGACTCATTATCAAAAAGCTGTGCCATTGGAGCTGTGATCATCTCAAAAAGTCGACGAGTGCAAGTGTGTGTGTGTTGAGAGGTTAAAAAAAAGAAATCAACATTCATTGGGCAGTACTAATGTCTATAAGTGTTCAGATTGCTTGTTAATTAAATAATCAAAATAAATCATACTAAAAACCTATGGTACTGTATGGCCATCACATACATATCAGACACATGTACTTTAAGTGTATGTAATATTCCATTATCTAATCATCCTATCATTTTTTTTTTGTATGACCCATAAACAAGGTTAGTAATGCTTGCAAAACTGAAGTCTGGATAGTAAATTAAATAGTTCAACCCTGTATATTAAAAATATTCAACCCTGATCAACAACAAGTTGCATCATTCTCTTAACTAAATTCTCCATTTATATTCTGAAAGCAATGACATTTACGTACATTTTATCTGTACGTTTTGTTGTTGCTGAGCTCTATAGTAAAAAAAATAAAATTAAAAATCTGGCTCCAGAGATCGCAAGTTCGATTCTCATTTGATGATACAGGCATCTGTAGCAGGGAGTCTAGAGATCAGATTGGTCATGCTCTCTCAGGAGGGAGCAATGACGTACTAGCACTTGTGACCTGTGAGTCAAAGACATCTGTAAGGTCATGCATGCAGAAGTGTAGGATAAGGTAGCGCTATCCTCCGAGTGTGTAACACCATTCAGTTGCGTAAGCAGCAGTTCGACCCACACACAAATTAATCTTTGCTGTCCCTAGGAGGCATCACGTTGATGGGAAACTGCCCTAACAGAGAAATGAGTGGGAATTGGCCAAGTTTAAAATTAAGAGGAAAATTGGAGGGAAATCCCAGAGCAACAGGAAAATCTGGCTCTAAAAAAGACTACAAGATTACATTTTTTGTCAGTCTAAAACATCTCATAGTGGTATTTGAGGTGGATCATTAACATATACATTTAGTAACTATATAGTATGTTAATGATCCAGCCCAAATACCACTCACATATAACGCGTTTTTTCACTCCTCCAAATGCACCATTCCCAAGCTACTCCAGAGCCAGGGAGGGGATCTACCTATATGAGGTCATAACGGGGGCTAAATCGAATTGGCTTGTTTAAACCATGGTCAATACAAAAATGGAAAAAAAAACATGAAGCAGGGAATGTTTTTTTCTATTATTGACTAAAGAGTACATTTTGCATAATAGGTCCCCTAAAAGCTGCAGATACCACATTTTCTAAAGGACATTTAAATCCTTCAAGTTGATAGTTATGTAGATGGATTATACTGTATACAGTATTATGCCTAAACCTGCTGACATATCGATTTGGTTCTCACTCTGCTGCTGTTACAGCTTCCACTCTTCTGGACTTTTGACCACATTTTCAAGTATAGCTGGGGGGATTTGCCTGTTCAACCACAAGAGCATTAGTGGGGTCAGGCTCTGATGTTGGGCCTGGAGTTCAGTCAATGTTCCAATTCATCCCAAAAGCTTAGAAATCAAGACTTCAATCCCACTGTAGGCCCTTGGCAAACCACATCTTGACAGATCTTGCTTTTATGAGCAGGGACACTGACATGCTGGAACAGGTTCTTGTTCCAGGGAACAGAAATATTAATGCTTTCTCATACAAAGACATCATAGACTAGTATGTGCTTCCAAGTTGGCTTCAAAAAGACTCGCATGTGGGTGTGACTGTCAGGCGTCCACATAATTTTTAATGTGCGGTGTATATGAAAGATATTGAATGAGTAAGAAAAAACATGAGAGAAGCACATTTTTTTTTTTGACGATTCCAGACATTTTCAAAGTCAAAGCCTTTTGTGTTCAGTTCCGGTTAATGTGTGATTAAACACACCCGTGCTGGAGGGAAGATTTTCCTTATTCACTTTCAAACGTTATCTTTCAAATATTCATGGCTAATCGATGCCTACTGAGGTATGAAATGAAGTTCCTTGGCTCGAGAACACATACAGACTCGGATCCCAGCTCCCAAAGGACAAAAAAAAAAAAAAAGGAAAAAAAGGCAAAAGCAAGTCCGGTGCTGACAGAAAACGCAGCAACACTGACATTTCGCCGTCATCAGAGACCTCACTGTTGAGTAGGTCACCGTGATATTTCTGATGTCGATCCACTTTTCTCTGTGACATTTGGTGTGTGTGGTGTGCGTATATGTATGCAGAAAGAGAAAGAGGCGCATCTCTGGTGAGGACGCTGTGAGATTGCTTATAAATTGTTGATTCGTGCAGTTTGTATGGGCCAATTCCTGAGGGAAGAAACAAGGCAGAGAGAGATGGAGAGGCAGAGACAGAAGGGTACGAAGATGAGAAAGACTCAAACTTGGGTTCATGTTACACCAAGGGATCGATTGCTGCGAGGTCCTCGTCGTTAACTTATAACCATCCTGAAGTTACTTAGCACTGCATATTCACTAGTTAGTGAAGTTGCTTGTACTTTGTTTCTTTTGGGCATACCTTGAAGTTGTAACATGTGGAAAGTGTGTATAATCAACTCTAAAATTCATATACTGTATGTGTTTGCCACGAGCTGTATTAGATGTTCATAATGTACAGTACATAACCTTTTCAAATATCTGATATGAATCCACCTTTAATGCAATCATATAATAAAACAATGGCTTAATGTCAACTTCCTATGATGGAAAAGGGATTCTACAAATGTAATTCCTGACCTTCAGTCATGCTAAATTACACTGTGGATGCTAAACTATTCGGCTTGCAAATCAGTTTCTCTGTTGGTTTGTGCACACACAAGCACCAAAGAGTCATGCCTGATTATATAAATTATAATTATAATTATACAGTAATTATAATTATTTATAATTTATAATATAAACAGCTACATAAATTGCACTATATATAAGCAACTGCTAAAACTAGTTTCTTGTAAGTAATATCTTAGTTGCACAAGAAAAAAAATGTACAGAAATTTTTAAATATGTTGTTGGGAAAAAACAAGTTTTATTTCTTCACTCATAGATGAACAGTTATTCCAGTGATGATATTAACTAGCTATATACGATATATACACACATGCATACTGTACATACAAGGGATATTCAAGTCAAACTGGGACTTTTGATTGTTCCACAGAATAACAACACACTTATGAGAGTAAAAACCAGCAAGGTAAAAACTTTTCTCAGTATACTGGACCCTTGATCAGACTGCATGCTTCATGCCTGAAACCCTGGCTTCCCAGGAACTCGTTTAATGGCCCAAGCATGTAGAAATGGCTTGGAGATAGGTCAGGACTATATAGGAGATGTGGAAATAACTCCCAGCAGAGTTCCCGTAACGTGCAAGTGCTGTTGGTGAATAATTGTGAAGACAGTTCACACAGACCGATGTGTCTATTCTGCAATCTGACAAGTTATCTGCGATTTTCAAGGATCAGCCATTCAGCAGTGGGCTCCAAGCCATCTCGACTGGTATCAAAATTCACGGATGTACGGCCTTCTTCAACCTGCGGAGTCTCATCACCACAGTGTTTGTGTAAATGTCAATCGTTTTTACGCCTTCATTCTCGTAAAATTTCATCATAAATCTGTTTGACTTGAACATCCTTTGTATATTTCAAGTAAATCAAGTACACCACAGTAAAGTGTGATACAGTGCGAATAGAGAGCGAGAGAGAGAAAGAGAAAATAAAAAGATATATAGTGACAGAAAGGTACAAACCTAATAAGACACAATGACAAAACTGTTGTTTTAAGCTGATTACAATAATGTTATTAAGGTTATTATGACACTGTTGATGACGGTGGAAATTTGCTAAATAAAATGTGTTCCACTGTTTCAGTCTTTGTCCTATTTTAATGCTGCTAGACTACACTATGACTGTAATTAATAAGGCATTAAATTATAAATGCAATTTCTTTTTTCCCCCCCGATTTTCTTCCTAATTTAGTCATGTCCAATTTCTCCACGTCACTAGGGGGCTCCCACATTAAGGCTACTACTACCACTCAGCCGGGAGGGCCGAAGACTATTACGTGTTTCCTCCGAACCACGTGATGCCAGCCAACCGCATCTTTTCGAACTGCTTGCTCACGCAGCCTTTGGGATGGCGTAAGACACTCGGAGGACAGCGCTATCTGCTCCTTCCGCTTGTGTGAGCTCACAGACGCCCCTGATTGGCTGTAGAGCCGTGATTAATGTGGGAGCACTAAGTACCTCTCATCCCTCACTTCTGAGAGAGCTCGGCCAATCAGCTCTCTCTAGACCTCTGGCTGCGAGAGGTTACAGCATCACCCGGGATTCGAACTGGCGATCTCCGGATGATAGGGCGAGCACTTTACCACTGTGCCACTCGGAGGCCCAAATGCAATTTCTTAATTTGTCATCAGACAAATTACAATTTTACAAGAATATACTGTATATATTAGTGGAGATAGTAAAATGTAATTCCTGAATAAGATCATTTTTGTACTTTATATACTTTATCATCAGATGTTTACTGTTCTCTAATACAAGGTTTAATGACCTAGGATGAGAAGAAGGAGGATGATGTTAAATGGAAAGATGTTATTATATTTTATAGCCACTGACCTGTAAGAGGAGGATGAACTGTGGAAAACGTTGAATTGGCTTCACCATCAGACCGTACAGAGTGATCCGGTCAACACTAGATGACTGCTTTTTCTACAAACATACATTACACAAACAGACTTTTAAAAAATATTTTCCATACATATATTTATTTTTTAATAGGGGAAATACTGTAACGAAACAGCAGCTATATTTTGCGTCCAAGTGCTACAAAAGCACCTTCTGTAAATGAAATATCTGCCCTTCAGTTGGCATTTTAAACTTTTCAAAATCACACTAGATACACTTCGTTCTCAATTTGCACCCAAGTTCACACTGTATTTAACAGAAGTACTGTATATAAAAAAAACTATAAAATATGCAAGAAGTCTTAATTAGTAAAAGACAACAGCCTCTTTCACATCTTACTCTCGTTAACATCGATCCACTTTTTAAAAAAAAAAGAAAAGGATTTTTCTTTTCTCCTTAGTGGGATTTAATAAGTTTGCACAAGCTACAAACAAAACAAATAGAGAAAACTAAGAGAGGTTCACATTTCACAAAAACAGCAGCGTCATCTCCACATAGACCAGAAAGATTTGGGCTGTTCAGCAGGAACATTAATATTTGTTTTTTGTGACTTTTTAGTATTTTAACCCCCACTACAGTATACACTGTGTCTATTTTTCGACTCGTATTTAACAAGACATAACATTTCTGCTTTGTCATTTCTACTCTGCAGACTGAGAATATAGAAGAGTGTATATTAATTTTAATTGTTGTATATTTACATTTACAGTACTGTGCAAATGTTTTGAGCCACCCCTCGTTTTATCATAGGACATTAGATTAAATGGTGTAGATTAAATAAACTGTAACAAACGTCTTACTTCAACAGGTTGCAAAGTGCCTAAAGATACAATTTTATCAATTTCTAGCAACTTCAGCAGCAACTTCATTTTCCCTCTCGTCTGTTCCAACCACCAAGCATTCAGCCTCACCAGTAGATCTAAGATCCAATAGACTAATAACCGGCCTGATCATGTCATCATCTGCACCTGTCTCTCACTGGTTCATGCCTTAAGTTAGATGTTTTTTTTTTTTATGCTTGAATGATTTATAGGTCAGTGTGTGGCTTAACAAACAAAAAGCATTCCTCTCAAACAGCTCAGGTACAGGGACTGGACTGAAAATGAGAAACTAAAAAGTCCTTCAGGAAGCCTAGAGAACTATTCCTCAAGACTACGTATGTTAAAATATTCAAAAAACTGTTTGGAAGAAACATATGAAGAAATGAGGAGGGGTTCAGGACTTTTTCTGATTTTAGGCTTTTTTTTTTACCTCCAAGTCTGTTTTAGGTGTGTAAACAAGTGAAATTTTATTTATAAATGTATATTTTGGAAGTTTAATTTCTTCAGAAATGTACTAAACCAAATGGCAAAAATGCAAACACTACTATCTCACCCTGCCTGAATGAAAAGAATGCTTACAATTTTTTAATTGTAAATCCTATTGTATATTTAACTAAACCCTACAGTATGACTGATTGTAATTTTATATTGATGTGTATACTGTAGCTACAATTTAACCTTTGTCATCTTTTAAGAATTGCCAAGCAAGTTTTCAAATATAAGGAATTGGTAAATTCTGACTGAGGTAGTGCAAAATGTTTAGCAAATCTGTGTTGGTGTAGAACACCAGAATGACGCAGAGGGATTTTTATATCTCAGTCCGTTGGGGTCTTGGGCTTAGGTCATTAGTGCAGCTGCAGTTGGGAAGACACTGTTCTTGTTCCGAGTAGTTTTGGTCTGGATAAACCACAGCCTCTTACCAGTTTGGAGTTTTTCAAAAAGTGTGTCTCTATAATGAGAGGGGGTGGTCACAATCTTTCCTGCTCGCTTTAAGGCCTGGAGTCATGCAGGTCATGGAGCGATGGCAGACTGCAGCCAATCTGTCTCAGCAGAGCCACTGATACATGACAGTCTACTCTTGTCCTCTACGGTAGAGGCAGTATGCAGAATAATGATGGAGCAGGTCACAATTGACTCATAGCGGAACAGAAATTAACCTTCATTAACATCCAACATTGATTTTTTTTTCTCCACAGCTACAATCTTATGGTAGAGATATTCTCGGAGGTGCTCAGTTTCATCTGGTTTTTTTTTTTTTCACATTGGTGGCATCCATCTGCTTTTCCCTTTAAATCAATCTCTAACGCTGTTGCAGATGGAGATGTTTGCTCTGCTCTGGTTTTTATCACCAGTGTTAATTGGCATGATGCTCTGCAGCAAACTGCACTTTATTCGGTGCTGTCGGTGTGTGAAACGTGTGTACCATAGGGGATTTGGCTATTAGTACTAGATTAGATACTTTAGTGTACCTGGCAATTCTGTGCATTCTGCCATTATGTCAAAGCAGGAACTTAGCCCACAAGAGAAGAAACCACATCATGTTTATATATTGGCGAGCACAAGCCTTGTGCCATTGAATCACTTTGTCTGTGTTGCATTTGGGTGGGTGGAGGGGGGTTGAATAAACCAAACTGTATATCTGAAAAATATTGGACAAAATATTACTGAAAGCCAGCTTTCTTTGCATGTGTATTGATGTGTTTGATTGAAAAAAAAATTGATTATGTGTTACACTATTGTTCTGTGCTAATGCACAAATCTGTTCAGGCTCATGTTGGAAATGCAACGAAACTGCATCAGATGTACGTTTCAAACGTATATTACAGGAATAATTGGAAGAATTAAATTCATTATTCAAATGTTTTTTTTTTATTGTGCCTAGCAGCAATTCTAATTATAAAGACTTTAACTTTTTGTTCTACATGCAGACCACTCATTTTATGTACCGGGTGCTGGGAGGCAAGGAGGCTTTCCCAGGACGGTGAAAATCCATCACAGGGCACATAAGCGCGCACACACTTATTCACACACAACAAGCAATTAGGCTAGTCTTAGGACTGGGGGGGGAACCGGAGGAGCCGGAGGAAACCTACCAAGCATAGGGAGAACATGCAACCTCCAGACACTTAAACCCAAGGCGGAAATTAAAACAACCCAGGAGGTTGCTAACCACTAGGCCACCTACATGCAGATCATAAAACTTTAAATAAAAAAAGAACTTAGTGTAATCGTTTGAGATTTCCTTGTCCATTAAAATTTTATACAAACAGCTGGCCAATGAGGACATAACCCTGCACCACCCACTCACAAAGCAGCTGACTAATAAGGAAGCAGCCCTGGAGAATGCTCTGAGATTTCTGTCAGAACTACAAACGAAACATTGAGGGAACCTGAAAATGACTCATAAGTTAAAGAAAAGAGGAGAATACTGTAGTTAACTGAATAATTCTGTGGCTAGTTATTTCTATTCACTTTTAAAGTAGTTATTTTGTTAATTTTTTTTTTTTTTTTTTGTTCAGTATTTTGATTACATAACATTAAAGACATAATACTTTATTTCTAACTTACTAGGGATGCACATGACACATTACATTTAAACTGTGATATTAATCTATTAAATGGATCACTTCGCAGTCAAGCATACTTATCCAGGCTAACAGGAAATAATTGTGCCAATATTTATTTATCCCCTAAAAATATTTTTCTAATAAGCAAATGAATAAAATTATTGACAAACTCTAAATAAATGTTAAAAATTTATTTAAAAAAAACTCTTTAGGTATTTTACAAGTATAAAATATTAAAATGTCCAAGAAACAGATTAAGAAATGGAATGTAATTCTGTATGGGTTAACCTACAGGTTAATCTAGGTTGTCCTTCTGAAACTGAATTGTGAAACACACCATCAATAAATAATAATATAAACTAGAGCCCACAGGTTTAAACACATTTTATTTTCAAATATGTAAGATTAACACTGCAAATTGTACCCACTGCAACTATGCCGTGTTTGGTGGCCTAGAGCACTGACCTCCAACTGCTGCACTTTGGACTGGTTCTGGGCCTTGGCCCATTTGTTATTGGCCCACAGCAGGGTTTTCTGTTTTAAGCTCATTCCTGCTGCCACAAAACCATTAGACTACCATGAGGTAAAGGGGAAATGTCGATCTTTTTTATTTTTTTGGAAGGACAAGCTGCACAACCATGATGTTTAATGCTAGCTTGCTGTAACAGTAGAGTGACGGCTTGTGTACAGAGATGGGATAAATGTGTCCTAGAAAACATTTGACTGGCATAAATTGGATGAGTACAGTGTGGATTTTTTTAAAAATGAATGCTGTATATGCACAAGGGTTGTTCAAGTCAAACTGGGACTTGAATAACAGATTTACAGAACACAATTATGTAAGTAAAAACTCTGTTTATTTCTATATGTAATCTCCTGCTATGCTAATGTACTTTTCCCAGTGCTATACTATGGCTTGGATACAATCAAGGTTGAAAGATTTCTCACTACAGCTGTCGCCAAAAGTTTTGAGAATTACACAAATATTAATTTTCACAAAGTCTGCTGCATACAGTAAGTGTTTTTGAATATTTTTCTCAGATATTACTATGGTATACTGAAGTGTAATTTCAAGTATTTCAAAAGTATCAAAGGCTTTTATTGACAATTACATTAAGTAATTGACAATTAAATTAAGTAATTACATTAAGTGTAATTATCTCGGGGAACAAAACATTGAAATTTTGGGTCCATGGTCAGGAAACTCCTCAGACCTTAATCCCATTAAAAACTTGAGGACAACCTACAAGTGGCAGGTGGACAAACAAAAGCCCACAAATTCTGACAAACCCCAAGCATTGATTATGCAAGAATGGGCTGCCATCAGTCAGGATGTGGCCCAGAAGTTGATTGAGAGCATGCTGGAACGAATTGCAGCGAAGAAGGGACAACGCTGCAAATACTGACTCTGCATAAACGTGTTAATAAAAACTATTATGAAATGCTTATAATTGTACTTCAGTATACCATAGTAACATCTGACAAAACGATCTAAAAACACTGAAGCAGCAGACTTTGAGAAAATGAATATTTGTTTCATTCTCAAAGATTTTGGCCGTGGCTGTATGCTGGTGCCATGATCGGACTGCTTGCTTCAAGCCTGAAACACTGGCCTTCCAGGAACTCCTTTAATTTCCCAAAAGGATCGTCATTCACGGATGTATGACCGTCTTTATAATGTTTGCACTTTTTAAAAGTTTTACTGCGGCTTAAAGTCTCATCACCATTCTGTGCTCAAAGTCTCCCATAAATGTCAACCAATTTTCTATTTCTTTCATTCATGTTTCATTACAAGGCCTATTTTGACTTGAACACCCCTCATAATGTCAGCAGAACACAAATGCATGGATTCAACTGCATACTTACCTTGAGGAACTCCAGGAAGGCAGGTTTGGATAAGCAGGCTTTCTTGATGAGGGCCATGGCATTGGTGAAGTTATTGACATAATCGCTGTAAACATCCAGCACCATGGACTTGGAGAACTGAGGAAGCAGCGAGAACCAGAGAAACATGACAAAAGAAATGGACTACAATCATCTCTCTTTGAATTAATCAAATTTACCCAAGTCTACCATTCACAGCGCTTAAGCACTGTTGAATATTTTAGCTACAACATTTCACTCTTTTTGACTTGGCAAAGGAAAACTGCTGAAAACTTGGTGCTTTTCCCAAAACCTTGCGTGATTGCAGGGCTGAGAGATAGGGAAATGAATGGTAATTTTCCTAAAGGTACTTACAGAGCAGAGCTGATCTGTTTGCTACCTTGCAATCCAAACACCCATTACAGGTGGTCATATTGAGCACTAGCAAAGGAAATTATAATAAAAAGCAAAAAAATCATAATAAAAAGCGGTCATCGATTCATTGGTTCAGCTTTTATTAAAAAACAGACGGTGGTACAGATGCACATAGGAGCAAAACTTGCAGAGGTATACATAGGTCATAATCTCCTGTATATGGGTGTGTGTGTTTTTTTCTCTTTCAAATTTGTATATCAGTAGGGAATTGTTACATAATTTTAGCTTGAGGGGGAAAAAAGAAAATTCCCATTAGCTCTTCATGCTTAGGGGCTTCTGTGTAAATCCGAAGAACATCAATGAGGCCAAGTGGGCTCTTTTTAACCGGTGAATAATGAGCAGGCTCTGAAGATGCTCTCTGCATCGAGGGTCATAGCTGTACACTCATTCATTAGGCCATTAGCCTTCCTGCAGTGTCGCGATGCTAACGCATCTCTCATCACCCTGTGATAAAGAACACCGTCGTTGCTCGCAGTAATTGCTTCATCATTTGAAACGGGTCAATGTGATATAGTGATATAACCTACTCGCTAATGCTTTACTCTCAGTTAAAGCTTTTCTCTCATTTTTCTCTATTGTCCAGAGGTTTTTTTCCCCCTGAAGAAAAAAGAAAGATGACGATATTTTATATGACAGTACATGCATTCATTTCACCTAAATGCATTTTCAGAAAATGAGAACTGCTAAACATTTGTCACCTGAATCAGACTTTTACGACAACACTTGAATACTCTCGACCTAGATGTTAAATGCAACCAATTAAGGGTATAAGTATTAGCCCATTGAACAGAACTGCTTTTTCAGCAGCTTTTCTTTGAATTCATTCTTTCTTTTCATACCCTTAGTGAGTTAGGTGAATGTGCAATAAAGCAGTCGGTGTCCAGCCTTTTGTGTTTAAATTTGGGAAAATTAACTTCATTAGGAATTATTGTAAGTGGCACAGTGGTTGATGCTGCTGCATCATGGCTCCAGGGTCGTGGCGTTGAACCTGAGTTGTGTGCAAAGTTTTGCATGTTCTCATCGTGTTCTTGTGTCTTCTGTGTTCTCCAGATTTCAGGAACTGTCCATAGGGAAACTGACTATGCACAACTCAGCAGGAACCCTAATGTTGGATGAGCATTATAATGAAGTTGCAAAGATGTTGCAATGACCTTGTTTTAAAAAGATGACTGAACGTTGAATGAATAACCCAAACACGACATTCCAAATACAACCCTAAAACAACAAAATGTGAAACTTTATTTGGAGAATTTGTGGCAAGTAAGATCCATTTGCAGATCACATCAATGGTCCCTTAAAATAGAAATGTAAAATGTTAGGAACTTAAGTGTCCAAGAATAGGACAGTGGGCAAAAATTCTCAAATTGATGAAATTTCTACTTTTAGGAGTAGGAGAAACAGCAATTTATTAACATTCTTAAAAGAGGAAATCACTCCAGTTGCCACCAAAATTTATAAAAACCCTGGAGGTGTCCTATCTGGTTAGAAGCAAGAAAATTCCACACAGGCAGGGACAGGCACGGGGAAAAACGTTTTGGTGACATTGAATGACACGGAGCTCATTAAAAGATATGTTTGGACAAAAATCGAATACTTTTGTGACAGATCTTGTGCGGTATGCAACTGGTCCTTCAACAAATATTTTGTATGCTGTCTCCGTAGAAACTAAGGCGATTGCTATTTTATGTTTTTTAGTAACAGCGAAGATGCAGCTTTGCAACAGTGATGGTTTGGGTTTGTCACAGGCAACAATGTCGGCAATAATAAATCAAACTTTGCTTTTACAGCACCACAGACCATGAGGAGATTCATACATTTCCCCAGCACGCAGCGTGAAATCTTGCACATCGCTGGTTTCCCTGGAGTTGCTGGCATCATTCATGGCACACACACTAAAATAATCGCCCCAAGCACCAACAAGGAGGCTTATGTGAACGGAAAACATCATCATAGCATC
The DNA here is from genome assembly GCA_011419295.1 of Clarias macrocephalus. Classification (NCBI taxonomy): domain Eukaryota; kingdom Metazoa; phylum Chordata; class Actinopteri; order Siluriformes; family Clariidae; genus Clarias; species Clarias macrocephalus. The sequence goes on from JAAGKR010001297.1 coordinate 62,545, forward strand.
AACACTCAAGTGGCTTTAGATGCAACATGATTTATCAGTCAGACAGTGTACAACTCCTTTTTGAGATTCTCTGTTATAATCTGCAATTTCATTCCAGCACTTCATTAACACGCTCCTCAGGGGTACGTGCGGTAACCTGACAGGTGGTGTTGATGGTTTCACAAATTGCGTCCGCTCACTTTATATCTTTAGAGGTAAGAGTAGGGCTGAGCTTTCCATTAATTATTTCTGTACTTTTTACTACCTCTTCCACAAGCAAAACGCTCTCACCTCCTCTCCAGTTTGCCTTTCTTTACGGAGTCATTTTAATCAGATTGTGAAAGTTCTATACTGCTCTATTATAGGAGCAGTCTGATTAGCATAACTTCATGGAGCCGAGTCACGCATTTATAAGTTTTGTCTATGTGCATAAAGCTTTCACAAATTTAGCATGGATTTCAACAGGTTAAAACTACTAATAACTGTCATAAAATTTAAAAGAACTCACTATAATTTGTAGCCCACTTTTGCTGCTCTCAGTGTCGTGAACAGTGACGTCACACGCTTTCCTAGAAGCAGTCCTACTCCTCACTGAAAGTAGGGGTAGGAAGCTTCATTAAATAACCTTTATGTCCTACTAAATTCACTTTCAGCTTAATTCCTAGGAGTTATCCTGAGAAGATTTGTAAATACGGGCCCAGAACAGAGATTGGAACAGGCAAGGCCGTTCCCGGGGAGTGCATCTCATGTCACGCATCTCTTAGTGTTGTAATGTTAACTTTATGTTTCATTTTCTTCCAGAAATATTACAAATATTACCATGAGGTGCACCTTGGCTCCCAAATTACTCCTGAGTGCAATATGGTGTCTGCACAGAGTCCAAACAGCATCATGTCTGCTTTCACAGGACACATCTTATACATTAAGTGCGTTTTTTCCCTTTTGACTGCTATCCAACTTAATATTTGAGTAAATTGCTGTTGTCCGGTATTTTTTGCATTATTAGCACAGACTGCATGTTCCGTTGTGGTCCAGTATTAAGCAAGCAATATTATCACCACAGCGACCAAAGTTCGAGTTCAGCTCAGGCCAGTTTGGTATTAATGTTGTTTTTCGAATTACCTTTTGCACTTTTTGCACTACCTTTTGTTAGAGACATTAGTTTAACATTATCCTACACGCATGCAGTCAAAGTTGCTTCAACGTGATTTCATCAAAGTCATTCTAAATTTCAAAAATCTGCAATTTAAAAATTTTTAGTCACCACAACGTTTGACAACCAAAACAGTATTATTTTTTTTTTTTTTTTTATGTTTGAATATGTATGCATCAGGCCCTAAAATGAATTAATGTCCAAAAAGAGTCAGTGGGGGTGGTTGTGATTCTCCCTCCTGGCACTAAGACAGTTTTACCCAGATCCACCATTAGCTCTTTGCTAGCACCGGTTTAGAGCTGGTTCAGTAGGGAACCTAACAACTTGCTTTGTTTTTCCATGGGCTAGAGTGAGTCATGTCACTGTATATGGCTGTTAACGTCACTAATTTCTCAGCCAAGCTAGCACTAGCAGTAATGCTAGCAGCAAAAAATAAATAAATTACCGGCACAACAACAATGGCAAACTTCAACATGGCTTTGTGAAAAGTTCACCTAGTTTTGCAAGTCTACTTTGGGATCAAACCATCATTGCTAGAAAGTATTTAAGCTGCCCATTGCATATTGAGTTTATTTTTTTAAAGACGGCGGTCCCAGGCTTTTAGTTGGACATGATAATCCCACCCCCCAGCCCCTGACTTTTTTTTTTTTTTGACTGGGGGGTGTTTTTTTTTTTTTTTTTTTTTCTAGCCCAGCAAAATGTTAGTGCCACCACAGAACCAAGTTTTCTGTCTGAGGGCCGGTGGTTTAGTTATTGGTTCTTTAACTGGTTCTAAATTGGGCACTGTTGGTACATGATCCTGACCAAAATAATGCAGCTACTAGAGATAGGTAGATTAATGGAATAGTAACTGAATATTTGTGAGGTATACTTTTGGAGGTTAGCATTTATGCCAAATCAGCTTAGTCCTCTGATTATATTAGCTGTGGTTGTTTACCATTAAATAATTACAACACAAGTAGATGTGATTCAAAAGATTTAAATGGGAAGCTAAACTAAAGTGTTAAAACACACTTGACATTTAACCGCACTGTGATATTTTTGGCAGGGAAAGAAAAGCACATTTTCTCTCACCGAGGCAACGAAGAGGTCACCAATCTTCTCGCTAGAGTCCCACTCTGCCACACGGGAAGTCAAAGCAATCTGGAACATGCAGTGGCATTGAGTGATCTCCCGCACACGGAAGAAAATGGGCCTGATCTTCCTCGGGCTCAGGATGCGAGGCTCAGCCTCCAACAATGGCCTTTGGTACTCCTGTAGAAGGATAGGACTCTTTTTAGTGAGCTGTCATTTTAAAAAAGTGATCTTACCAAAATGGTTCATTTTACCATGAAAGGAAAAAGTTGGGATAAGAAAGCGGAATGCGTTTGAATAGAACGGGGATTTGAGCGCACATATAATCAATTCATTTTTTTTTAAATACTGCATGAAATCATACTTTTGAAATGGCTCATATCTGATTCAAGGAGAAACTTGATAGTCCTCATCAAGCCTTAGGTAATTTTCTATGATCACATTTTATTGCATCTTTATTGCCATCAGGGTTTTTTATATATAAAACATGGATTATTTTAAATTAGACAAGCTTGTATTTATGTTAGTAATTCTGTACTCAATACATCCTGCATTTTTTAGCACTCTAATCAAAATCAATAGGAAAAATTAGCCTGTTTTCTATTTACAGCCTTGGCGAGACTTCTATCCATTTAGAACACACACACACACACAAACAAACAAACACACACACACACACACACACACACACACACACACACACACACACACACACACACAAATGTTCATGAATAAACAGTGAAGTCTAGTCATTAAAAGCTAAGATACTGAGGAAACAATAGATTTTTCATGACCACTTTCTTTCCTCCCCCACATTCACCACTGCTAATGAATTATCGACAAGGACAAATTAAGGCTGAGGATAAGCCAACGGGACTCTGCTTCTCTAACAAGCCCTACAGCGGCAACTCTGGGACTCAATTTTTCATGCTTTTTTTTGTGGTTACGCCCTCACCGATTAAGTCGATGCAGCTTTATTGCCAAATGCACTTGTTGAACACATCAGGCCGATGATGTGAGACATTATAATGAGAACTCAAAATTCAAAAGGCTATAGACAGAGCTTTCATTCCACAACAAAGGTAGGGAAAAATCGCACAGATCCAGATGGACTAGATTTCATATAGGACCCATTTGTCATTGATCTGTGATTCAATTTGGACCGTGCCTCTGCCTGGGAAGAGAAATGATAATAAATGCTTTTCCCTGCACCTGCTGAGATCATAGCTACATGGAACTCGACTCGCAGACAGGAGATTGGGTTGCCTTTAAAAGGATGCATAACTTGGTATGAATCTGATTACAAAACACATTAAAGCTCAGGCTTCGTTTCAAACTTGGACTTCTAAATCGTTTGCAGATATTCCAGGCATTATATTCCAGGTGCAGTCAAAGAGGTTTATATATTCAATGACTGGATGAGAAAACTTTTTAAATTGAATCTAAAAGATTTTTAAAAATCTATGAAATAGAAGAACTAAGGGACAAAATTGGTTTGATTTAATTAGCTTGGCTTAACATCATCAGATCTGAAATGGTGTAAGAAATAAAATATAATGTTATAAGAAAATAATCAATGATGGGTATTACCGTTTCCACCCTGAAGTGTTTTATTCCTCTTTTACCCCATTCATTTGCCAACGATTAGATTCTAACCAAAATATTATTTCACTATAAAATATATTAACAGATTTGACCTAGTTAAGCTATACCTACTTATTAGCATTAATGCTTAAAACTGAAGAATAATAATAACAAAAAAAATTAATTTTGTAATCTTTAGGTTTTTTTTCTATATTTTAAACCTACCGGAATTCACTCTAACATTTATGGACTTTGTAAAGTATTTAAATTACTTAGCAAAGTGAAGGTAATGCAATAGCAGTAAACATTTTAAAGGGATAATTCGGGGGTTTTCAAGTCTGTTTTGAATCAACAGTGAGGTGCATATACAGGTCCTTCTCAAAAAATTTGCATATTCTGATAAAGTTCATTATTTTCTGTAATGTACTGATAAACCTTAGACTTTCATATAGTTTAGATTCATTACACACAACTGAAGTAGTTCAAGCCTTTTATTGTTTTAATATTGATGATTTTGTCATACAGCTCATGAAAACCCAAAATTCCTATCACCAAAAATTAGCATATTTCATCAGACCAATAAAAGAAAAGTGTTTTTAATACAAAAAAAGTCAACCTTCAAATAATTATGTTCAGGTATGCACTCAATACTTGGTCGGGAATCCTTTTGCAGAAATGACTGCTTCAATGAGGCAATCAGCCTGTGGCACTGCTGAGGTGTTATGGAGGCACAGGATGCTTCAATAGCGGCCTTAAGCTCAACCAGAGTGTTGGGCCTTGCGTCTCTCAACTTTCTCTTCACAATATCCCACAGATTCTCTATGGGATTCAGGTCAGGAGAGTTGGCAGGCCAATTGAGCACAGTAATACCATGGTCAGTAAACCATTTACCAGTGGTTTTGGCGCTGTGAGCAGGTGCCAGGTCGTGCTGAAAAATGAAATAAAGCTTTTCAGCAGATGGAAGCATGAAGTGCTCCAAAATCTCCTGATAGCTAGCTGCATTGACCCTGCCCTTGATAAAACACAGTGGACCACCACCAGCAGCTGACATGGCACCCCAGACCATCACTGACTGTGGGTACTTGACACTGGACTTCAGGCATTTTGGCATTTCCCTCTACAGTCTTCCTCCAGACACTGGCACCTTGATTTCCGAATGACATGCAAAATTTGCTTTCATCCGAAAAAAGTACTTTGGACCACTGAGCAACAGTCCAGTGCTGCTTCTCTGTAGCCCATTTCCTGCACACGCCTGTACACCGTGGCTCTGGATGTTTCTATTCCAGACTCAGTCCACTGCTTCCGCAGGTCCCCCAAGGTCTGGAATCGGTCCTTCTTCACAATCTTCCTCAGGGTCCGGTCACCTCTTCTCGTTGTGCAGCGTCACACTTTTTCCTTCCCACAGACTTCCCACTGAGGTGCCTTGATACAGCACTCTGGGAACAACCTATTCATTCAGAAATTTCTTTCTGTGTCTTACCCGCTTGTTTGAGGGTGTCAATGATGGCCTTCTGGACAGCAGTCAGGTCGACAGTCTTACCCATGATTGCGGTTTTGAGTAATGAACCAGGCTGGGAGTTTTTAAAAGCCTCAGGAATCTTTTGCAGGTGTTTATAGCCCGTTTAGAGAACCTTTTCATGATATGCTAATTTTTTGAGATAGGAATTTTGGGTTTTCATGAGCGTATGCCAAAATCATCAATATTAAAACAATAAAAGGCTTGAACTACTTCAAGTTGTGTGTAATGAATCTAAACTATATGAAAGTCTAATGTTTATCAGTACATTACAGAAAATAATGAACTTTATCAGAATATGCTCATTTTTTTTAGAAGGACCTGTACAGTAAATACATCACAATAGATCTTGGTTTTTACAAATTTTCCTGCTCTGCACACTGAGTGTGAAGTTTGTCACCCACAACGCGAATACAATTAAATTAATTGGGGTCAAATTCAACACCCCTTGTGCAAAAATGCATTCCAAAGTTAGCTGAAAGTTATATATGAACCTTCTATGGTCCCACTGAGATAAACAGAGTTGGTATCTTTCAACAGTGCAGTGTATTTAGTACAATTTAACTCTTTAATAGTCATATGGCTATTTCACAGGTCTGAGCTGTGAACTTTAGAATGCATTTTTGTATGAAACAAGGGTTGTGGAATTTTGCCCCAATTACATTTACATTGGACTTGTGTTCCGAGTGACAAACTTCACATTCTGTGTGAAGAGCAGGAAAATTTTCAATGACCAAGACCTATTGTAATCTATTTATGTGCACCACAATTGTTTTATTGAAGTCAGACTTTAAAAACCTGAACTATCCCTTCAAGTCCAAACACAGACAAGAATTTTTTATATTTGTTTTCTAATGAATTATAACACAGTATACTAGTTACAGAAATTTTCAAACTGATATTGCTGATTTTGAATCATCTTTGTGAATTAAATCCAACCAAGAACCACCCAAAAGTAACTCACTTGAAGGATTCTTTTTAGAGACTCCAGGTAACTCCTTTCACTTTGCACAATGGAGCCCAGAATGTGACGCCGAACAATCTGGAAAAAAAGAGATTCAAGAGCTGTTTTATAGCAACAAATAAATTAGATAACAATAATAATTGGAACTTTGGATTGCGAGTAACTTGGTCTGCACGCATTTTTGCCTTGCCCTCCCATGCTCAGTCTCAGTACGCATGCTTCACCCGTATAGTCAACATCCTTGTGCGTGATTTACTATAACATTGTGACCACATGTATGAGCATGCATAAAGCATTTTTTTTTATCTTCCTTTCCTTTCTCGTCTTACCTCAGCCATGATTCTTATCAAATGTAAAGTTCTGGTTAATTTGTTAAATTTTTACGTTATATTTTGCATTAATTATTTTTATATGAATAATTTGGGTTGTTGAATGAATCATCTGGGTTTCCATTATTTCTTATGGGGAAATCGCTTTTATATACAAGCATGCTTCCAAAACAAATTATGCTTGCAATCCAAGGTTCAACTCTACATGATTTTACTATCTATGTAACAGCATTGTCAGTTCCAATCAGTTCTTAATCCCATTTAACTCTGTGCAGTTCCTCTCAAGATTTTACTAAAATAATAAAACAAAAAACTTTTAAATAAATGAAGCCAAGCATTTATTTCATTGACATATAATCCAGATCAAATTTGGAAATTCTCATGAGAACTGCAAAGATACCTAGAGACCTAGCCAGGACAATAGATTTAGGCATATAACTGGGGTACCACTAGGGTTGCACACATTTTTCTTCACTCTCCATTAACAAACAATAATTAATTGATCACTAATATTTCATTATAAACATTGTCATACTAAAATTAGCCTAAACTGCATTAAGACATTTTTTTAAAAAGCACAAAACCTGATTGATTGTTTCTTTTCCAAAACAACAGTACAGGTCTCCAGATGGTGCCTTAAACAGTCGCCAAACAGTCTAATGTTTATATTTTTAGCAAATGTCCCCTACAAGCGCAGAATTCTTTAATCTTGCTATAGTCTCTATTCTTTGTTTCTTCTGCAAGTTCAGTATGAGAGTACAACAGTGCACATGATAATACATTTAATAGCGAAAATGTTCACGAATATTAGACAATTCATCATACGCTTGCAAACATTTCACAAGTATTATTGTTATTGAACACAGCACCTCTGTACCATGATGTGCACTCCTGTACTCTCGTGCTCTGTCCACAGTGGATGTACTCAGATGCGCGTGCCAGAAGAGAAGAAAAGAATTGAACACTTAATTTCAATATATTGCAAAGTATTTCAATACCGTTAACAATTTTCTTTTTCATGTTCTGTAGTTTTTGAAACTCATCCAGTGCCATGGTAACTAGCAGGTATGACATAGCGTAACATAAAAGAACATTGTCTGTATAACCCTGCCTCCTCTGCATCAGATGCCACTGATACAGAGACTGAGTCGACCAATGAAAGTCCTCAGGTCAGTATTTAGTCATCATGATCAGCTATGGCTAGCAAAGCACAGTTACCTGTAACTTCCTGTACGGTTCTTGTAACCATGGTTCCAGATTAAATTAGAGCAGCGACGTGAATTCACTTGGTTACGTTATGAAAAGAATTTCATTTCGGCTCCTAAATTTTTGTTAAACTTTAGCTTCTAAAATTTTTTTGCAATAACTTCTACCTTTCAACAATGTTTAATATGAGATAATCGGCCGCTAAGTCGCTATGAAAACACTGTCCTCATTTAACATCAAGGCCACTAGAAGAATGCTGTCTATTACTGTGCATTGCCTGACATAATCTGGTAGTGGTAGTTACATGTGAGCAGAATGTAAAACAAACATTGTTGGTTAATAATTTTAATCAGTTAAACTCTTAATGGCAATTAATCCTGACTGAGTCATCTTTAAAATCGATAATTACCAGTAGTTCTGGTAATTGGATTACCACAGCTCTGTCCCACAAAAATGTTGTAAATACTTCAAATCATTTTATTATTAATAAACATAAATTGTGTTACTTTCCCACATTAGATTTTTAAGAGGAGTGAATGTAATGTATTCATTTGGTGACAAAGTACTGTAATTGTCACAAACATGAAAAAGGCAAGAATTTTTTCAACATCTGCTCCTGGTCCTTAACTCGAACCAATTACAGTATGTTCGTTTTATTCAATTAGTTCGCTTCATTCATGCATTACACCAATGAGTTTGTTGTTTTGTAGGTTAAAAAAGGTCAGTCAAAAATGCACATTGAGACCAAGACCATATCCTGTGAGACCACATACCAAGTCCAAATCCAAATGCCAATGACAATTTCAAGTCAATACCGAAAATATCCCGAGACCGGATCCTACAGTCTTAATATGATTGTGAAGACGGCAGCTTTTTAATCACTTTTAAAGATTCTTTCTCTTTTAATTACTTCACACATACACACACAGACCTGGTGACTGCTAAGTCCCTCTGGCATTGGACCCAGCTTCGCAGGAGGATGCTTGGCCTCGGAAACCATCACATCCAGATAGCCAGCATCATCTTCAGCTTCATCTGTAGTGACACACAGAGAAGGCAGGCATCACAGAAAATTAATTTTTGTTACTTCACTTTCGACCACAGAATAAATGTATGCACTTATGTATGCACATATATTTCAAGAAGATGTAGGGATAAATAGGAGATTCAATGGGATTATAAAATAAAAAAATATTAAAAACCATGCCACGGTGGTTTGAAGTCTGAATACAGAGGTGAAGATCTGGAGCAAAAAAACAGATACAGCAATAGATACCTACTTTATAACTTTTTGTTTATCTACTTTTTCCGATACACTTTTGACACCATTCCTTGTTGTATTTTATAGATCTTTATTTTGTTTGAACCAAAATCCTCTCATAGATCAGAGAAGAACAGGTTACCCTTTTTCAGTCATGGATCCTTTCAAGGTTACTTCTTAATGTTCTCAGGATGTTTATCCTTGCCACTGTTGTCTTCGATTTTGCTCATTAGTGGTCTAGACCTGCATTTCAGTTCTGACAGTCGCTCTGTCAATCTTATTCCTGCTTGAAATGAACTGGGTAAGGTTTGAAAAAAAAAAAAGAAAGAAAGAAAAAAAAAAGCTTAAACAGTGCTGCAAATCTGAAGCAGAGCACACGCGAGCTGTTCTAAGCCACATCCAAACATAGAATTACAAAGGAGCCTGAAGAAAAAAATAATAAAAATTCTCACAGATACAGACCGACAAAATCCTTCTGATTCCCAAAAAGGCTTTGGTAAGCTTCGCAGTTAATGACTGGAATAGTAATAGTGTCAGACAGAATCAACACATTTAATATAACGTTTGGGCCATACCAGATCAACACCTAAAATTAAACTGGACATTTCTCTCTGGACTTGACGTTCAGAAAGCTGGATCATCACCTCTGACTTTAGTGGGAGTCTAGCAGCCTTAATTTTTAATTCAGTCATCTTTCAGTTAAGTCTAATTCACACCATTCCCAGGAATAATTAAAGGGAACCTGTAATGCACCATTCCTATTGTAATCATTTTTATACATTGTGCATGTACAATACAGTACATTTTGTATCAGTCTGGGTTTAATTAAGCTCATTTAGATTTTATTCCCCTATTGGTGACCTCGTATAAAAAGATCCCCTCGCCAGCTTTTTGCCCTGCTCTGCTGTTCTCTGGTGGGGCGTCAAGCAGTAGTACCTCTTTTAGATAAACACTGAAATGCCACATTTGTAAGAGGAGTAAGATAAAGGACTTGGCCATTCTGAAATAATAAAATATGGGACCTTTAAAATTTAGAAAGAATATATTCTGCATGGGACAAGAGTCCATTGCAAGGCACCATGATTGCAAATGAGCCCATTCACACTATTGGGCAAATTAGCATAGGTAATCCACCCTAGACCTCCACAGAAACAGTAACCCAAGCTTAGGATTGAACAAGAAACAAGCTACAGTATGCTACCCACTGCCATCTATGCCCCCAGCCTCTGTTTTCCATTATACAAGGGGTGTTCAACTCAAACCAGGAATACAGAATTATGAGAGTAAAAACTCCCTTTAATTTTCTATGCAATTTCCTGCTACACTAATGCACTTATACGACCGTTTCACTAGTGTTTGGGTACATCAAGGAAGAAAGATACACTGGAGACATGAAGCAGGCAGTCTGATCAAGTCTGACATACTGGCCTCCCAGGAACTCCTTTAAAGGACCAAACAAGTGAAAATGGCCCGGAGATGAAGTCAGGACTGTAAAGATGATGTTGCAATAACTCCCTGAAATGTTCCTCTAATGCGAAAGTGGAGTTTGTGAAGGATTTCATGTACAGCTCCCCTACCCTGATATGCCCATCACTCAGGAATAGGGGCAGTCTAAACTCATCAGACCACATGACCTTTTTCCATTGCTCCAAAGTCCACTCTTTATGCTCCCTTGCAAATGATTATGGCACACAGGTGTTTAGTCTCAATCCTGAGCGCTCTCATCACATTGAATGTATGGAAATACTCTTATTTCAGTATTTTTTATCCATGCAATTTTACAAAGTGTAAAAGTGTACAAAGTGTACAAAGTAACTTCCAATCATGGTCACACTTCTTCGACAAAGTTGGATGTTCAACATCCTTATAGGTATTCATAACATGTTGAAGGGTTCTTAGCCCAGTTCCAGTAATTTCACTTTTGGTCTGTTCCTTTGATCTTTTTGTATTTTTTAAATCATTATTTGAGAAAGCAATAGTTTATCTTTTTTGTTTGTTGTTAACCAAATGAAGCAGGTACTGTAAGAATGTGTAATTCTAGCTTGACTAAAAGCCATGGAAATCTTTTATTCCCAAGCAGAGCACACTCCTTGAAATATACTACAGGTAATCCAAACAGATTTCTACTGCAGCAATGTAACAGAATTTTGAATTTCGTTCCAGTTGTTGAGACAACATAAAAGAAAACATTGATTGGTAAGAAAGCATACAGTACAAACACTAAACCCACCAGATATGATTTGTTTAAAGAGCATTAATCAGCTTGAGTGAACGGTCGGTTGCTACGATTTGAGCATGCTCTTCATGCAAATATCATTTGGAAGG